>WSYH01003931.1:31654-59458 GCA_036426205.1 Ascaphus truei
ACCTCACATTATAAACGTGTAATTATAGTCTCACCTTAATGTAGTGTAAAAGAAAATGATGTACAGATTTGGTCGCATCTATTAACGCAGGTTAACGGTGGCAGAACGTTAACGCAGCTCTATTTAAACAAATGGCACAGCGCTATATTTCTTAAATGGGTGCAATTTATTGCATTATTTGTGTAATCTTATCAGGTGGTACAGGCATACCCCGCATTCACGTACACAATGGGACCGGAGCATGTATGTAAAGTGAAAATGTACTTAAAGTGAAGCACTCCCTTTTCCCCACTTATCGATGCATGTACTGTACTGGTATGCAGTGGTGCGCAAACTGGTGAGCGGGCAAATAAGGCGAAAGATTAGGGGGGCGCAGGCGACGTGCGCGCGAACATCTAGGGTGAGCGGGTCGGCAGCAGACGCTTGGCGGGAGGACGAAAAAAGCTGTACGCGATGGGCGGCAACTAAGATGTTGCACGGCTGCGGGCGCAGCCGAAGATGTGTGTGCGGGTGGCGAACAAGATAGTGCAGGTGGTGGCGGCCTCGTGAGGTGTGTGCGCAACTGCGCAGGGGGTACGGGGGGGAGCACGCAACCGAGCACGGTGACGTCAAACGCACTCCCGGTTGTTGAACCTGCAATAGCGCTTGTGTTACTGCTCTCCTCCCGCTTGCAACCTGCTTCGCTGCGTTCCTCTGCGAGGAAGGGTCGGTGCACTGTATTTCAATCACACTATGAATGTACGAAATAATAAAAAAAAAGTGTGGAAAAACATTGAAAACGGAAATAAAAAATAATAATAATAATGTAGGTAGGAGTGTTGATGGACAATGGGCGATAGCAAGCGAAAGTAGCAGGGAGGGGAGGTAGAGAAACAAAAGGGGGGGAGAGGGAAGGGAAGGGAGTAGCAAAGAGGTAGGATGAATGAATGCCCCCCAAAAGTATTAGCCTTTGTGCACGTACGCTCTCCCAAGCTCGGCGTTGGGGAGACAAACAAAAAAGGACTTTGAAGTGCACTCAGCAGAAGTCAATCGCACACACCAAAGCCACACACAGCAACACACAGCACACACAAGCCACACACAGCCACACACAAATAGCACGATCAACGTTTGCAAATGATGAAGACCCCTGCGCTCAGGCTTGGAGAGTTGGTGATGCACCTGCTCTCACGGAGCGTGGACGCAGGGGGGCCTAATTTTGCAGCGCGAGCTGATTGAAAAATATTTTAAGTATTGATAGACATTGTGGATATTAATTGGATTACGTTTAATAAAGGTTTTTTTTTTTGTTTGTTCACTGTGGATTTTGATTACGTCAGGGTAGGCAGGGGGGGCCCGAGACCGCAGAGAAAGTATGGATTGAAAAAGGGGGCTCGCATAAAAAGTATGCCACCCTGCACTAAGCTGCGCTTCAGCTCATGAACCTCACCTTATAAAGTTGTAATTATAGCTTCTCAACTTAATGTAGGTTGTAAAGAAAATGATGGTACAGAGTTGGGTCAATACTATAAAGCAGGTGAACGGTGGCAGAACGTTACTCCCCAGCTCTATTTAAAAAATGGCACAGCGCTATATTTCTTAAATGGGCATCCGCAACTTTATTGCATTATGTTAATATTATTAGGTGGTACAGGCATACCGCAGTACGTACACAATGGGACCGGAGCATTGTAGTAAAGTGAAAATGTACCTTAAGTGAAGCACTCCCTTTTCCCCACTTATCGATGCATGTACTGTACTGCAATCATCATATACGCGCATAACTGATGTAAATAACGCATTTGTAGCAGTCTCTATAGTCTCCCCGCTTGCGCACAGCTTTGGTACAGGTAGGGAGCCGGTATTGCTGTTCAGGACGTGCTGACAGGCGCATGCGCGAGCTGGCGTTTGCCTATTGGGTGATATGTCCTTACTCGCGAGTGTACTTAAAGTGAGTGTCCTTAAACCGGGGTATGCCTGTACACTTGTACAGGAAATCCTAAAGTTGATGTCCCTGGGGCAGCTGAGGGATTTTCACCCATTCAGTCCTGGAGGGTCCTGCGCCCCCCTCCTGCATTTCCTAATCATGTGTTCGCTCCTTAGGCCTCGGATATTTTATTTATTTATAAAATGTTTTACCAGGAAGGAAGCAATACTTGAAAATGAGAGGTAACTCTCAATGTATGTCCTGGGCACAGAGTTATGATGACAGATACATGGTTACAAATCCATAGTTACATTAAGTGAACATGGTATACATTATATACAAGACATTGCATGCACAGTTAGAGATAATATATATATATTATAGGCGCATGTAACCGTTACAGACCAGATTAAAATGAGATTATCTCCTCCGAATTGTTCCTGCTGATATATCCTATTAGGCACTGGCCTTAGTATGTGGTGCCCAGCTGGGAGCTCCTTATAACATAGTCTCTACAGTCTCCCCGCTTGCGCACAGCTTCGGTACAGGTAGGGAGCCGGTATTGCTGTTCAGGACGTGCTGACAGGCGCATGCGCGAGCTGCCGTTTGCCTATTGGGTGATATGTCCTTACTCGCGAGTGTCCTTAAACCGGGGTATGCCTGTACACTTGTACAGGAAGTCCTAAAGTTGATGTCCCTGGGGCAGCTGAGGGATTTTCACCCATTCAGTCCTGGAGGGTCCTGCACCCCCCTCCTGCATTTCCTAATCATGTGTTCGCTCCTTAGGCCTCGGATATTTTATTTATTTATCAAATGTTTTACCAGGAAGGAAGCAATACTTGAAAATGAGAGGTAACTCTCAATGTATGTCCTGGGCACAGAGTTATGATGACAGATACATGGTTACAAATCCATAGTTACATTAAGTGAACATGGTATACATTATATACAAGACATTGCATGCACAGTTAGAGATAATATATATTATAGGCGCATGTAACCGTTACAGACCAGATTAAAATGTGAGACAGCTTTAGTTTTGAAAGCACTTAGACTGGTAGCATCTGCAAGAGTCTCTGGTAGGTTGTTCCAGTTTTGGGGTGCATGGTAAGGCCGTGATTATACCCGAAGCGGCGGAGCGCAGAACGTTGTGCGCCACCAAAACAAATAAAAGTTTTCCTATGAGCGCACACTAAGAATGGGTGACCAACGAGGCGGCCAAGTGCGCAAATTTTCGAACAGATCCAAGAATTTTATTTTCTGAAGCGATGGCAGCGTCATGTGAGCGGTTCAGCCAATGAGAGTGAACCACTCACGTGACATCATGGCCTCGCCTCCCGATGCCTCCTGCCTGCAGTGCAAGTTTCGGGCAGCGCATCGCATTGAGGTAGCGCGCGTGTCACGCCGCCGGTGGTATTAATGAAGGCCTATGAGGAGGAACGGACGGATACTTTGTTGAACCTTAGGACCATGAGCAGTCTGTTGGAGTCTGATCTCAGATGATAAGTGCTACACGTGGTAGGGGTGAGGAGCTTGTTCAGATAGGTGGGTAGCTTGCCGAGAAAGTATTTGAAGGCAAGACAGGAAAGATGAACTTTGCGCCTAGACTCTAGTGATGACCAATCTAGTTCTTTGAGCATTTCGCAGTGATGTGTGTTGTCGTTGCATTGGAGGACAAAGCGACATTGAATTGTAGAGGGTATCAAGGTTGCTAAGGTGGGTTTGGGGTGCTGTGCCATATACTACAGTATGTCCCCATAGTCGATAATTTGCATTGGCTTCTGCTGTGTGATATAGTGCGTGTGCGACAGAGCACATGGCGTTGTGCGCGCCTGTCGCCTGAGTGATCTGTGGACTTTAGATCGCTCGTGACGGGGAGGCGTGGCCGTGACATCACTAGGCCTTCCCTAATGTCTCTCACGGGAGACCAGGAGATTTTACACTTATTTTTACCGGGATCATTCGCTAGGCAAACAAGGTGGTAAGAACAAAATGCANNNNAGTTTATTAGGGTAAACCGCGTACTGCACCGACACACTTTATTAGAGCAAATAACCGTATGTTACCTGGCAGATACCTGGATGGCCGATCATCACCTCTGACAAGCCCGTTGCGTTTGCCTTCCCAGCCTGGGTTCATGCCTGGCTGACGGAAGCGGGATCCTGTTAATGATAATGATTAGATCTTTAATAATAATAGGCGCTGAACCTAATATCTCGTCCGTGTCTAACACTACCAGATGGCGATATACATTTCAGAATTGTAAGTGCAAGTTATTATATATATATTAGATATCTGTGCAGTATTGCAGCCACAGCGGGAATAAAAATGCTTCTTAAAACAATACAATTCACAATGTATAAACTGCGAAAAATACCCAATGATCGTCGCCTCTCATCGTCGGGCAGAAAACAGGTATTACAAACCTCAACAATACACCCGGGTATACCCTGAATTCGTCGTGAGATTAAAAGACCGAGCGCAGATAAAGTGCTTGGCTCGTCACAGTGTACAAACACAAGTGAAATACACAAGAATAACAGCACAATGATAACAAACAGCAAAACACTTGCGGGGGGTGAAAGTAGGACTCTACTAGATGGTGCAGGGCGATGCTCGTCGTAACGCTTACCGACGCCGGGATATACACCCGGGCTTTCTGCGGTCCTCACTCTTTTTTGGCTTCAGTTGCTACCGCGAGCGCCGCTACTTCCAAATGAACTGCAACTCTGACCTTCATGAACTAGAGTCTTGGCAAGGGCAGACTTTGTCCTAGCTTCAAAAAACGAAGCAGGCTTTATCCTGGATAAATTCGTGCCATGACGCAACTTTGAAATCTGAAGTCCGCCCTAGACTCGTCTATCTGACACCAAGTCCTAGATTAGTTCCTGCTTTTTTCTCTGCCTGGTCCTCTTTTTCCTCCTTAACCATAACCCCGCCTCACCCCTTCTACTTTTCAGCATGGATGAAGGAGCGCGACCAATTGGAAGCAGGGAACCCTTGCCCGCCAACTCCGAAAGAATAGGGGCTCCCGTTCCTTTGACTGACCGCAGAGGAGAGGGAACGGGCTAAGCCGGTTGGGATGACCCGTGGGCGGGCACATAACGGAATTGACCAATGGGAAAAAGCGCAGACCGACTTCTTGGCCACTTTCCACCTAAGTCAACAACCCATTGTCACCTACTGGGCAGACTACCACCCTGAGTCGGCAAGATCAAGTCTCTCCCCGCAGGGGCGTCTCTGCTGTTCTCGGACCCATAACTAAGCCCTGACTGGCAACTTCACACACGACAACCTCTCACACATCCTTCCCTATCCGATGTATATGCAGACTTTCCCGGCACCTATATGGCTGCATGAGCTGGCTGCTGAATAGAATGTATAGTAAAAGCACATGTAACGGTATTTGTCTGCGCCCGGACCCTGACTCCACCCAATCTCACATTGGCCCCTGTGGTCGAACCGGTCCCCATTTAAAGTGTGATAGTGTCTGGTGGGTTGCCAACCTGTTGCACAGGATCCTGAGATAAAGCTGATTGGTGTGTGGGGAGGACCCGTCCGAAAGGCAGCTGATGTTAGGCTAAGCTGAGGTAGGTGCGGAGTCCTACATAGTTACAGTGCAGCGCCTCCACCTCTAGGGTCCCTTCGGTCCTCCCCCCCCCTTGCAGGTGGTTCTGACGAGGAACAATCCTCTGTGGTGCTCCTCTCTACATTCACTCCACACACTGTACCAGAGAGGGTTATGTGATTAAGAGCAATCTTATTGGTGAGGTGGGCTAATTCTTGCCCCCTAGCAGAAGTTTCCTAGCACTCATTGTCCTCTAGTGCTTCCCTTAGAAAGGTGTTAATTCTCCTTTAATAGGGTATCTCCCAATCCAGCCGGGATGTCTTTACCCTGTGCCAGGTCCTGGACACAGTCTTCCTGTTCAGCTACTATAACATAAACTCTCGCAGGACTATTCAGAACTCCTAAGAAATCAGGACTCAGATAGAACTAACATTAGACAAGTGCTTTTGCCTTTGTACACTATGGAAGCTGACACCACCTCTGCACATCACTAACCATGGAATCAGAGCACGTGACCACTCCCATCCAGTCCAACAGGGCACCCCCCAGGGTGTGAGGGCAAACCTCCATAATTACTGCTTGGCTGCCCACAACTTACCAGGGCCTTACTGTCAGCAGGAGAGATGACGTAGCCATTTTAAATGAACCGCTACATTCTCCCCCGGTGAATCCATCGTACCTCGCTGGGACTCTAAATTTAAAGCCTTTTTTACAGACGCACTGAACACTAACACATAATTGTTAACCTGCACAGATGGTACCATTATACAAAAAAAATGACCACAGTGAAATCTCGCAAGCCCGCCCGACCAGCAGCACGAGCCGCCCAAAACATTGCGTAGTACCCCCTAATAATAGTGGCTAGGGCAGGTTTCTTAAAACCTCTCTACAACCATGTCCAGGACCGGACATGATAGTGGCCTAGGCAGTACCCTTCGGGACTTAGCGTACCATGTGTTTGTGTATATTCCTCAGATACTCCACACCGCATAGGTGACTCTATCTGTCCTAATGCCATCCTTCCAGGTACGTCACTCCTTAGTGACTAGGTACATTCTCGCATGGTTTCTAAGACACCTTTCCTGTTCTCTTCTATCTTCTCCATGAGGGGTTTCAGGGACCACATAAGGGTACTCCAACCCGTCGGAAGAAGAATGTATAGAGCAATTATCGCCGGTCCGCTCTACTGATCATAATTGGTTCAGCCGACCTGCCCTCCCAAGGTTAGCACCCATGACAGGGTTCGTCAGGATCCACAGCGTCTGACAGTTTGGATCGGACCATGGGCTCTCTCCCTGGCTCAATCTATACCACAGTTCAGGAGCTCTCTGTCTCGATGTTCAGGCGGTGAATTCTCACTTGGCCCACCAAAAGTCAATACATCCATCCCTTCTAATAAGAATCGCGTTGTACATCATCCAGGCGCATAAACTTCAAAGAGGGGGCCCCAACGGTGTCCTGAACCATGGAATCCCGGAGTCACTTCTCTTCAGCATCCCCCCATTGAGAATACCCCCGATGTTCGTGATGAACGTGGTAAGGACCCACAGTGATGACCCGGGCCTTGTGCCTCGTTTTATGGTCACTAGCGGCCCACCACCGGCCTATCCGTCGGCACTGCCTTATTCTATTATTGCCCACTTGCCTCTACGAGAAATGCCCTCAGTAGCGCAAACTGCGAGTGTCGTTCACCCAGTCCGTCTATCCTCCCCCCCAAAGGTATGTCCACAAGTCCCGGGATAGGCGGGATCACCGGGGAACATGTGATGGGGGACGGGGTTGTAATAGGGAGTGGGGTTGGGCGTAGGGGCAAGAGGGACGCCCACGGGAATACGTAACCCTGTTTCCGGGCTGTCCATGGACTGCTCCAAGGAGGATAGCTACCTCCACCGTGTGCGGGTTACTTACCATTTCCCAGCTTTGGGCCTGAGGTGATCGGGGACATTCACCGATCGCCGAACGAAGCGGTTGGCATCTTTCCGTCTATTTCCCGCGTCGCCACAGCGAAATGATTGGTCCTCACGAAACCGGCGCGTCGCTCTCTTGGTGGGACCCCCATGAGGGAGATCTCTTCCGCGATATGACGCCCACATCCGGAAGCTCCGCAGTCAGTCTCACCAGGAGAAGTGTATCTCCTCCGCACGTGCTGTTCTTGGGCTCATGGCACGGCTTGTTTCCGATAAACGTCTACCGGAGAGGTAAGTGAGCTGGATTCTCTTACATCCGCAGGGGTGTAGGCGTCTTCGCCCGTCGACACCATGTCCTGACGGTAGGATTGAGGGGACTCGTCTTCGGCTCGCCGATCTGAGGGGGACGCCCTGCTTTCCAGGCCCTGATATCAGCATACGGGGTGTCGTTCCTTCCCCGGTCTCGTACTGGCCTTCGATTTTCACACTTTCTCCGTAGGCGCGGGATCCTAATTTACGGAGTTATTATTCGGCCTCCCAGAATTAGGGGGTACACCGATCGGGCGATAGTCTTTTCTCATGTCTGCGTCGGGGAGTGACCGACCGTCTAGGTTGCTGTGACAAAGACGATTTAATAGAATACAGTACCCTTTCTCGGGACGTGCACGATTGATCCCAGTGACCAGGGGACATTCGGAGGAGTAGTCTGTAAAGCCGCTAACACGGTGGGGTCAGCAGATTGGGATAGGATGTTTCTTTAATGACGTCGCGCTATTGGACCATAAGTATAGGTGTACCGATTGTGGGCGGGCAAGGTGCCGGCAGTGTTAATTGCCTTCGGGCAGAACCCGCATTGTAGGCAGAGGCCCGACCACCGCTCTCGGTGGTAGCCACAATGGGGGGACTGACTTCAGTACCCCTGACTGTTGTTGTCCGTCCGGGGGTTACAGAGTAGGGTGGTGGGGAAAACCATAGCCCCCACAGTGGAGGAGCAGCCATTCTTTTGGTTAGGGACCACTTCATATCGGGTTCTCCAGGTCAGTGGTTACTTCTCGAAATGATCCTCGGTAGAAGCTTTGGTGCCAAGCCTACTTCTTGCTTCGGCCGCTCCTCCGCTGGAATAGATGGGAACCCGCTCCAAGGGGTTGCAATTAGGGCGGATCCCACAGGGGGAATAGCATGCCCCTAATTAAGGCCGCGATTTCTCAGTCAGGTGGAGTACAGCAAGTGAGTTGAGCGCCAATTTCTCATCCAGAGTGGGATTCTGGGCCGCGGGCGTAGTTCCTAGCATTCTCCATCGGCCAGTCCTGATCTCGTTTGAAAATTATCCCTCCTTTTGCACGTACCTCCTGACGGCGGAAACTACCTTTATTGTCAGTGGCGCCGTCTGGAATATCGTCCTGGGCCACAGGGGTTGCCTATTTCCCACAGGGACATAATTGAAAGTCACCCCCTGGTGAGAAACAGGGGAGGGGCCCAGAGAACTAAGCGTGGTGTACTCAGCACAGGGCCGAGTGAGTCACTGTCCATGGAAGGCGCAGTCGTAGCTTCGCGCCACACCCCCATCAGTGGCGGGGCTCTCTGTGTGCGCTAGGCCATTCTACGGCCAGCTTTTTGCAAAGTTCTGTCTCTGCCCAGCCATTTCTCTGCGACTGGCCCAGCGGGTCTCCTAGCAAGCGGGGGAACCGCTCATTCGGTGGTGGTCTTTAAGCCATGAACAATGTCAGTTTGTTTGCTTTCTCGCATGGCTGTTGGTTCCCCCCAGTTATTAACAACTGTCCCGTCACATTCTTCAAGGGTGCCCTCGGGTCCCAGACAGACAACAAAGGGTGCAGCCCAGCCTTCGCCTTCCACTCCAGAGCAGATTAGTTAGAGACAGCTCAGCGGACAGTGTGTCTTCAGTGGGCGCACGCCATGGGTTGCTTCCCATCAGCCTCTGGTCGCCTATTTTGGGCTCTCCGACCACCCACGAGGATCCTCATTACTTGGATTGTCAAGCTCTAGTACAATTCATCATACTGGGTTCTTTCGCTCTGCTAAGGGGCAGCACCAAACCAGCAGTTACAATTAAAGATTGCTCTAGGATGCACAACATATGTGGTAATGAATCTAGGAGGACTGCAGTTGCTACTTTACCTAGAGGATAGGTACTACATTCTCTCCAGTGTCTGATGTAAAATCTCCGCAACGTCGGCTGCTCCCTATGTATAGTGTCTGAATGGCTAGGTACTCTGGCTCTGCCATTGCAGTACTTGGGCGGTCTACTCTCTTGGTCAGCCTAGCGCAGACCCTCTACAGGATAATGGACACGTTAAACAGGATATCACTTCTGGCGTTCCTACAACTAGCACTACCTCAAAGGGACTCGGCACTATGCCCCTCAGACCCCTAATCCTTCAGGCCCCTAGGTCGTCCCTGCGAAACTGACTATACCCTGTCAGCCCTGACCACCCTAGGTCCGTCAAAGAGACGCCGACTCAGTACAGACGCACCACTCAGTTGAAGCGTCAGCGGGGCAGTCAGACGATCTCACGCCTGTTCCCCAGTGTGCTAGCTAGAGGTTAGAGCCTTTGTCACAGCTTGTTGAAGTATCGGATGATTAATCACACGCAAGGCGCCTACCCGGCAGATCGAAGCCAGTAGTTGACGTTTCTCTAAGCTCGGTTGAACCCGGCCCCGTCTCACATTGGGGCCCCTGTGGTTGAAGGTATCACGTGGTCGCACCAGTGTACTGACCAAGGACGATAGTGCTCCCGGCTCTGGTGGTGACCTGTTGGCCACGGCTCCTGAGGGGGCCTCCGCAACGCACTGCTGGGCGGTTGCGTGGGGACTAGAGCGCGCCACGCCCTCAACACACAGACAGGACCGGGACTTGACTCGAGACTTGCGCCTGGCGCAGTGTGTCTGGAACGTGTGAAATCTAGGCTCTACTAGGTGCAGGGCGAATGCTTCGGTACGCTAAACCTGACCGGGATATACACCCGGGCTTTCTGGTCCACTTTTTGGCTTCAGTTCCTAGCCGCGACCGCTACGTTCCAAATGAGAACTTGAACTTCACGTTCCTAGCCGCGACCGCTACGTTCCAAATGAGAACTTGAACTTCACGTCTGATTTAGTCTCTGCAGGGCAGACTTTTCCTAGCTTCAAAACGAAGCCGGTTGCTCTGGTATTCGTGACAGCAACTTTGAAAAGTCCGCCCTAGCTTCATCGACACAAGTCACTAGATCGTCTGGTTCTCTGACTGGGTTTTCTCCTTACATACCCTCCACTGTTCTATGTTCAGCATGGAGGAAGGAGCGACCAATTGGAGCATGGGAAACCCTGCCGCCAACCGATAAGAATATGTGGCTCGTCCTTTGACTGACGCCAGAGGAGGGGACGGGCTAAGCCGGCTCGGGATGACCCGTGGGCGGGACATACGGATTGACCAATGGGAAAACGCGCTGACATTTTGCTGCTTCCCCTAGTCAACCCATTGCCACCTACTGGGCAGACTCCACTGAGTCTGGCAGATCAGAGTGTCCTCCCCGCAGGGGTCTCTGTTCTCCGGACCCAGTACTAAGCCCTGCCCTGGCCACTTACATCTCAGCCCTAATTTCTCGCTATGCACCATCACGACTCTTGCGTTCTTCTCAAGGAGGTCTTCTTTCTACCCCCTTTGTATCTAAAGCTCTCTCCCGCCTTAAACCTTTCTCACTTTCTGCCCCACACCTCTGGAATGCTCTTCCCCTCAATACCCGACTAGCCCCCTCGCTATCCACCTTTAAGACCCACCTTAAGACACATCTGCTTAAAGAAGCATATGAGTAGCACTGGATAATCATGGACACATGACACAAAGCTTGGCCTCCTGCAGACGCACTTACTAGTATTCCCTCCTACTGTCTCTGTATGTTCTCCCTACCTACCAATTAGGTTGTAAGCTCCTCGGAGCAGGGACTCCTTCCTTAATGTTACTTTTACAGTATGTCTGAAGCACTTATTCCCATGATGTGTTATTTATATTTGTTATTTATATGACATGTATTACTACTGTGAAGCGCTATGTACATTTTATGGCGCTATACAAATAAAGACATACATACATACATACATACATCTGGAAAACTAATCTCATATTAAAAACCTTGTATCCATTCTACACCAAAGAAAAAAATATTTACTTTGTTTCTTCAATACCGCAAATTGTTATACAATCTGTTTAAAACATTCAATTAACAGCATCAGCAGAAATCATTTCAGACTGTTGAAATACTTCCTTCATGACAATAATCAGTAAAATCCAGCAACACCAAGCAATCTACCCCTGTGAGGCGTATCAAACTCTGCGTCCTACCCACTTATTGTATTGTATGTGTAACGGTATTTCTGGCCCGGCCTGACCCACCCAATCTCACATTGGCCCCTGTGGTCTAACCGGTCCCCATTACAGTGTGGTAGTGTCTGGTGGTGCACCTGTTGGCAACAGGACTCCTGAGTCTCCCGCATGATGGTGTGTGGGGAGGACCCGTCCAGACAGGCAGCTGAGGTAGTGTGCGGAGTCCTACCTAGTTCCAGTGCAGCGCATCCACCTCATCAGGGTCCCTTCGGTCACTTGGGGATGGTCCTGGTGAGGAACTCCTCGGTGGTGCTCCTCTCTGTACATTCACTCCACACATGTACACGAGAGGGTTTGTGATTAAGAGCATCTTTATTGGTTGAGGTGGGCTAACTGCCCCTCGCAGTAGTTTCTCTAGCCACTCATTGTCCCTCAGTGCTTCCCTTTGAAAGGTGTAATTCTCCTTTAATAGGGATTCCCTATCCCAGCCGGGATGTCTTTACCCTGTGCCAGGTCCCTGGACATAGTCTTCCTGTTCAGCTACTTACTATAACATAACTCTTGCAGACTATTCAGAACTCCTGCAGAACTCAGGACTCAGATAGAACTGGACTAACTTTTAGACACAGTGCTGTGCCTTATGTACACTCTGGAAGCTGACACACCTCTGACATCACTAACCATGGAGTCAGAGCATGTGACCACTCCCATCCATACACAGGGCACCCCACCAGGGTGTGAGGGCAAACCTCCATAATTACTGCTGGCATGCCCACAACTTACCAGGCCTTACTGTCAGCAGGAGAGATGACTGTAGCCATTTTACATGACCGCTACATATGTCTTTATTTATATAGCGCCATAAATGTACATAGCGGTTCACAGTAGTAATACATTACATATAAATAACAAATAATATAAATAACAGATCATGGGAATAAGTGCTTCAGACATAAATGTAACATTAAGGAAGAGGAGTCCCTGCTCCGAGGAGCTTACAGTCTAATTGGTAGGTAGGGAGAACGTATAGAGACAGTAGGAGGGAGTTCTGGTAAGTGCGTCTGCAGGGGCCAAGCTTTATGTATCATGTGTCCATGATTATCCACAGTGCTATTCATATGCTTCTTTAATCAGATGTGTCTTAAGGTGGGTCTTAAAGGTGGATAGAGAGGGTGCTAGTCGGGTATTGAGGGGAAGGACATTCCAGAGGTGCGGGGCAGAAAGTGAGAAAGGTTTAAGGCGGGAGAGGGCTTTAGATACAAAGGGGGTAGAAAGAAGACATCCTTGAGAAGAACGCAAGAGTGTCTCGTCCTTAATATCTCTGCCCCTGCACTGCTGCGGGTACTATTGAAAGTAATGCATATCAAATGGGATATACACACTGGACAAACTCATTTCTTTTCCACAACTTTTCTGTTAGTTGAACTTTTTCCACTGTTTTTTTTCTTCTAAAATTCAAGCATTTCAGGTCATTTGTAACCTTAACACCCCAGCAGCTTCTGTAATCATTCCTGTCAATGTCCTTCAGCCCGAGCTATACCTTTAACATTACATTCCACTGGGTTGTTAACTCTTCGAGTGCCTAATATAAATCTTTACCCATTTCAGAGATCTTAAATCTGAAAATATTTATTTGATCGAGTTTCATTCATTGTTCATGAATCCTTAACTTTGTTTTATCAAGATACTTTTTCGGCTTCCGGATAATTTCATTTTATTTCTAACATTTAGATCTCAATTAATGTTACGTATAAATTAAAAACTATATTCTGTTTCTTTTTCTGCGTACATACTTCCATACACTTCGTTCCTTGTAAAATCATGTATGCATTTACTCTAAAATGTTACCGTTTGATCATTTAACTTTTTCTTGCAATTTCTTATCTTTGAAAAACATACCTTTAAATAGGCTCAACCCCTGGTCCTATTTCTCATATAAATATATAAATTATAATAAATAATGTTATAAATAATAAATTGCAATACTGACATTATTTCTAAATCTTTTCCGAACATTTGCGACTCAAGACTGCCTCAGGTCTCGCATCCAGAACCAGAACACCACATGTAACAAATACTTCTCCCTACACCTGTCGACGACTCGTGATAATCCAATATATACCAATCAATAATATGCAACATATGTCATATATAGAAAGAACCATCAGACAATTATACTGCAAACCTTGACATTTTGTCTTGATAACGGATTCACACATATTTACATTTAATTATTAGAACTGAATTGGATTCTTACACCACGTCACCCTCAAAGGGAGTGTTCTTTCTGGGTTAAATTGCGTCCTGTGTTCCCATGGACGGCGGGACGCGATCTATCCAGTGAGCACACAGGGGGAGGAGGAGGAGGATCCGTCTTCTTCCGTTTCCTGAAAAATGGCCGCCACGCTCACATGACGTCTGTTTAAAGTGGTCGCGTGACCTCACACTCAGGCACCACGACCTCTCCGGCATTCAAAGTGTTAATAAAGAGAAACCCTCTCATTGACACCAGTGGGGTTTTCTTGATTGGGAAACCTAGTGCATTGTTTTTGCACCAGAATTTCTCCAATTTCGCAGATGGGAGACTTTTTTATGTGACCCCCCACACCTCCACGGAGGACAATTCTCTGAAGTCTCCCGGCCCCCCAAATGGGGGGAACGTAAGTGCGAATGGATCTCTGCTTTTTGCTCTAGTTGTCCAGCTAGGAGGCGTTAGTAAATAACCCAGTGAAACGTTTGTGCAAAACAATTGTAAAAAGTGTAAAATCCCATTACTTTTAATATAATGTGTCGTCTCTGATAAATCTGGTGCTGCTTTTGCACTGGCCGTGCCATGGTTTTGCCACCAGGAGACTTTTAGTAAACAAACCCCACAATAACTACAATTCATGTTAGCGTACTGTTACGTATGACCCACCTGAGAGCACGTGAACTGCATAGGGGACATGAGTTAATACTCCGCTCGCAAGTGGTCCCACTCTTCACCTCCGCAGAGGTCCCTTAAATGGACAATAACTCCCTTACAGGACTAGGGTTAATACACAGCCCGCAATCTGCCCCACTCTTCACCTCCGCAAAGGTCCCTCAAATGATTGAACATCTCCCCTAAATCTGTCCCCATATACCCCTGTCACGAACAGCACATAAGTGAGCACGTGACTTAGATATGCAACCAGGGTTAATGCACACGGCTACTCCAGCCAACTCACCTTTCTCCTCCGCAAAGGTACCTCCAATGAGTTAATATTAACCCTTTACTCCATTGCAATCATATCTATACACTGCCACCCCCTGGGATGGTTATGCAAATCAAAGATAAGATGTCAAATTAATATTTGCCAGGAGTCCCAGGTCCCTGTGTATTATAGAAAAAACTTTGCACTTTAACACACCAAAAATCCATTGTAGTAAAATGTGTCCGAAAACGTAATTACTCTCTCCATAGCGTGCAACAGTTCATTCAGAGTCCAAAGTATTACTTATTACATGTTTTAATATGTATATAAAAATACAGTGCTTAAGTTACAGAAATAAGGATTATCAGAACATACAGTTACAATAAATGCAGAACAGTTTCTCAAAATAAAAAGGATGTAACATAAATGAAAATGCTTTACATCACCATATGTCATATGTTTTCTCCGGGAGAGGTCAGTGGCAGGAGATGAGATATCACGTGTTTTGTCCAAAACACTCCTCTGGTGAAATCTGATTTTTCATAAAACCTTGCTCTCTTATGTAGTATTTGTTTCCATTGAAACAACATAAACCCAGCCCCTGTCGTAAATCAGCTGTGAGATTGACAGTTTTACGACAGAGTAAAAAAAAAAACTCCTACAAAATGACATTTAAACTAAACCTCAATATCTAAATGCACTCTTAACTTTTCTTAACTAATACTTACACACTCATGAGTCATGTTAATACATTCAGGTGCTCATGGTGGACGCCACCAGACTAAATATGACCATCTTAATCCTAAATTTGAGCGAGAAATGAATATCTTTCCCTTATAACCTCTTAAACATACAGTGTGTGATGTCAGAAAGTGCCCCTCGGTGACACGATTACAGATTTGTAACACTTATTATGCAGAGGAGATGACATCACATGATATTCTCATTTTTAATAAAGTCACTCTCATGTTGAATACTTTCTTAGCCACGCCCCACTTTCTTAGCCATTCATAAATCCCTTCTAGAGAATGCTTTGAAATCCCCTAACTAGGGTCCTGTTTATGTTAGTGTCAGGAGAACCATAATTCACTCATCTCTGGCAACACATATTCTTATCTTGAGACTATTTCCGTTTTTACCACTAGGCCTGCAAAAGGTGTTAACATACCATAACCCCTCTCTTTGTACTTTCCAAATCCAACTTCAATTGAATTTCCTTTGAAATGCAACCCAATACATGGTATCTTTAAACCCAAATGGTAGCCCATTAACCCCTGAAACACCAGATAGATAAAATACCAAGCATCTCATGATATTATCACGACACGCACATTTTATGTTCTGGACGTATACTGATGGCACTTACACTCTCATTGACTTTAATAATAGTATCTGTGTGATAGTGCCACAAACAGCACTATTGCAGCCTAACAAATAACCCCTATTGTGCCTGCAAAATCCTATGTTCAATGTTGTGTACATGGGTAGCTCTATATACATATTATTATAATGATTATGTATATGTGTGTGTGTGTGTGTGTGTGTGTGTGTGTGTGTGTGTGTGTGTGTGTGTGTGTGTGTGTGTGTGTGTGTGTGTGTGTGTGTGCTTATTTATTTCTTCAACATTGTGATACTTTTTGCCTTTTTATTTTTCATCCTATATTGATGTCACATCTGATTATTATTTTTAGGTCATTTAACCACTTTAGTGCCAGGGGGACTTCAGTATATTGGGGGGCTTCAGTATATTGGGGGGCTTCAGTATATTGGGGAGCAACGTGTTACAGTCCCACCTCGCAGGAAAGGAGATAAGGCAGCAGGGGTTCTCAACTCCTGTCCTCAAGACCCCCCAACATGTCAGGTGTTGAGGCTATCCCTGCTTCAGCACAGATGGCTCAAGTGGGTCGAAGACTGAGCCACTGATTGAGGCACCTGTGCTGAAGCAGGGATATCCTGTACTTAACCCTTGAGGACTGGAGTTGAGAACCTCTGGAATAAAGAATAACTGAGAACAAGAACTATAACACAGATTCAGAAATGTATATCTGTCTACACCAGTGCTGTTCGGTATAGTTATAACGGGTGGAGGAAACAGCATAGAATACTGTGAGAAGTAGGTCTCGTAGTTCTGTATGTGACTGCCGCGCAGCGACCTTCACCTGCCCTTGTCTTACCTTCAGTGGCTTGATTGTCCTCAACACCAACGACAGCTATTACCTGAAACCCCTGGAAGGGCCTGGCCCCAAAACCCACATGCTGTACCGGACTGAACACCTGCCCATCACAGGAGGAAGCTGCGGGCATGGCGGGAATTCAGGAGGCGGCACCGCTCACCTTAGCGGGTTCATCTCCCAACCTGGGCACCATAGGGTAAGCCGGGCGTAACCCGTCTCCTCCGGTGGCGTGTCTACAGACTGGAGCGGGGAGAATACATAGATATGTGTAGATGTATATAGGCAAATATACAGAGCACAGATACACAGAGATTTCATGGTAATGAAGCCTTAAAACAGCTAAATCCGTGTTATTCGGCATTGTACTAACCGGCGAGCTTTAGTATCCGAGATTTCTCATATGTTCAATGTAATAATCGGAATCCACCACAAGCTATCCAGCAGCTCTGAGTATTTCCCCAATGCAGTCAGATGTTTTTGACAGTATTACAATAGTATTATTACTTGTTTGGTGAGTACCTGTATACTATTTTATGCTTCAATCATTGTAATGTATTGTAATTCTTTGAAAATTTGTGCTACATGTACAAACAAGTCTGACCCTCCGTAACCGTCCCGTCATGTCCGGCACAGGCCGGATAACACAGATGTTATTGTATATACTATAGAATGATATGAGATCAGGAGCATTGATACACTTTGATACAATGTAAGATCATTACTTACTATGCATGCTATGTCTTGTATATAATGTGTAACCCTGCTCACTTAATGTAACCATGTATTTGTCATCACAACTCTGTGCCCAGGATATATTTGAAAACGAGAAGTAACACTCAATGTATTACTTCCTGGTAGCACATTTTATAAATACATACAAATAAGATCAGGATCATAGATACTTAGCCCCATGTGTATCAAAAGTGGTGAAATTCTAGGGGAAACCCACTGCACCATGCAAAAAAATCCCATTGATTACTGTATATAACATATCCTATTGATATTGATATTTATAAAGCAAATGGAAATATTCCTGTATGCTCATTTGCATGTCTTAGACAGGTCTGCAACCCCGCCTTTCACCATCATCACCCAGCACACAGCACTTCCACTGCAGCAAGGGATTCTGGGAAATGACTTGACTTGTGGTGGAAGCACCGTATGCTGGGTGATGATGGTGAAAGGCGGGGTTGCAGACCTGTCTAAGACATGCAAATGAGCATACATACATGAGGAATATTTCCATTTGCTATATGCTTTACTGTGGAGGGTTTTTGTCACTTTTTTAACTTTTTCCCTGCCCCGAAGAGCTTAAAATCTAATGTTTGAGGGGAACTTACAGAGACAGCAGGCGAGGGAATAAGCACTGTAGATGGCTGTGCTTGGCCACAATGGGCAGTAGGAGTTACTGGGTGTATGACAATAGCTATAAGTGCAGACTATTGGGATGCTTGATTTGTGGGGCGAGTTTTAAGGTTAGTCAGTACTTAGCCCAGGATGTAAATACGTAATAGGTAGTATTATGTATAAATAGGGGAACAATAGGATGACTATTTGTGGAAAGGTTGTATAATAATGTTGAAAAGAAACATGGAAGAAAATGTAATACGATGTTGTTGTTTAAAAATGGTTTATTGTAAACACACCACAGTACAATGTATATTTTGGTGACATAAATGATGTAAAATGTGAGGTATGTGTCCCGCTAGGGTGTGAGTGGGTGTGAGGAGGCGGGTGGGTGTTCAGTACGGGTGGCGGGTGGGTAGTGAGCGCTGGCTGTGGGTGGGGGTCCCGCTAGGGTGTGAGGCGGCGGGTGTCTGGTGAGTGCGGGCGGTGGCTGGTCAGTGATGTCGGTGTGTAGGGGTGTGAGTGTGGCGGGTGGGTGTGAGGCGGGAGGTGGCGAGTGGGTGGTGAGTGGGTGCGACGGCTGGTCAGTTGTGTCGGTGCGTAGGGGCGGGTGGCGGCTGTGGGGCACAGGGGTGTGAGGCGGCGGGTGGGTGAAAGGCAGAGCTGTCAGCAGGAGAGATGACTGTAGCCATTTTACATGACCGCTACATTCTCCCCCTGGTGAATCCCATCGGCCTCGCTGGGACCTAAATTTAAATACTTTCTTCCAGGAAGCACTGTAACACATAACACATAATTGTTAACATCACAGATTGTCCATTATACAAAAAAAAAAATGACCACAGTAACATCTCGCCAAGCCCGCCCCGACCAGCAGCCACGAGCCCGCAAAATGCCTTAGTACCCCCTAATAATAGTGGCTCGGGTCAGGTTTCTTAACCTCTCTACCACCCATGTCCAGGACCGTGACATGATAGTGCCTAGGCAGTCCCCTCTCGGGCCTATAGGTCACCCTGTGTTTGTGTATATTCCTCCCTATACTCCACACTCGCATCAGGTGATCTATTCTGTCCTCTGCCCTCCTTCCAGTAACGTCACTCCTCTTATTGACTAGGTACATCTCGATGGTTTCCCTAAGCCACCTTTCCCTGTTCTCTTCTATCTCCTCCATGAGGGGTTCAGGGACATAAGGGTACTCCAACCCGTGGGAAGACTTGTATCGAGCCATTATTGCCCGTTCCGCTCTACTGATCCTAATTAGGTCAGCCCTACCTGCCCTCCCGGGTAACACCCATGACAGGGGTTCGTCAGGATCCACAGGGTCTGACAGAGTGTCGGGACCCATGGGCTCTATCTCCCTGTGCTCAATCTTATACCACCGTTCCTGCAGCTCCCTGTCTCGCTGTTCAGGAGTGAATTCTCCCTTGGCCCACCAAAAGTCAACTACATCCTCCCTTCTAATAAGGAATCGCGTACGATCCATCCAGGCCGCATAACCTTCAAAGAGGGGGGCCCACCAACGGTGTTCCTTGAACCTATGTGAATCCCCTGAGTCACTCTCTTCCGCATCCCCCCATGAGAATACCCCCGATGTCCGTGCCGACCGTGGTACGGACCACCGTGATGATCCCAGGGCCTTGTCCTCTGTTTTACTGGTCACAGGAGGCAACCACCGGCCTACCGCGGCCTTTCCTAATTCTCCCCCTCCCCGAGAAATGCCCTCCGTAGCGCAACTGCGCTGTCTTTCCCCAGTCCGTCTCTCCTCCCCCCCCAAAGGTATGTCCACAAGTTCCAGGCTAGGCAGGGACCCCGGGGAACATGTGATGGGGGCAGGGGTTTTACCTAGGGCGTGGGGTTGGGCGTAGGGGCAAGATGGGATACGCCACGGGACTACGACCCGTTCCTGGCTGTCCATGGACTGCTCCAAGGAGGATAGCTCACCCTCATCCGTCTGCGGGTCTCCCATCCAGCTCTTGGGCCTTTGAGGTGATCGTGGACCTTCACCCGATCGCCGAAGCGTTGCTGCATCTTCCCCGTCTGTTCCGCCGTCGCCACCGGAAATGATGTCCTCACCGGAACCGGAAGCGCCGCCATCTTGGGTGGGACCCCCATGCGGGATCTCTTCCTCAATGACGACATCCGGAAGCTCCGCCGTCATCTCCACCGGAAGTGGTATCTCCTCCGCACGTGCGTCTTGGGCCTGGCACGTCCTTGTTTCCGCTACACCGTCTACCGGAGCAAGGTAAGTGAGTGGCTTTCTCTTACCATTCCGCAGGGGTGTAGGCGTCTCTCGCCCATCGCCACCATGTCCTGAGGCGGAGGGACTCCGTCTCTCGGCTCGCCGATCTGCGGGGGACGCCCTGCTTTCCAGGCTGCTACTCACGCTACGGGGTGTCGTCCTCCCCGGTTCTGTCCTGGGCCTCGATTTCACCTCCGCTAGCTCGCGGAGATCCTCATCCGAGTATTCTGCCTTCCCCGACTTAGGGGTCACCGATCGGGGCGATAGTCTTTTCTCAGTGCGGTCGGGGAGTGACCCGACCGTCTCGGTTGCTGCTGACCCAGCCGATTTAATCGACTCCAGTCCCCTTTCTCCGGGACTTGCACGATTGATCCACAGTGCACCAGGGGACTCGGCGGAGCGCCTAGCCGTATCCCCCGGGGGGTCAGCAGATTGGATCGGAATGAACGTCGGCATTGGCCATAAGTATAGTGTCCCGCATTGTGGGCAGCGTGCCGCCGTGTTAACAATGCCTCCGGGCAGCCCGCATTGTAGGCAGAGCCCGACCACCGTCTCGGTGTTGGCCACCCTGACTACCAGTACCCCGCCGGGTACCGAGTAGGGCTGGGTGGATACCATAGTTCCCACAGTGGAGGAGCAGGCCATTCTTTTGGTAGGGACCACTTTCAGTATGGGTCTCTCCAGGTCAGTGGTTCCTCGCAACTGACCGGTAGAAGCTTCTGGGCCAGCCACTTCCTGCTTCGGCTCCTCCTTCCGCTGGCATAGCTGGAACCCGCCCCCAGGGGTTGCAATTATGGGCGGATCCCACAGGGGAATAGCATGCCCCTTAATTAAGGCCACGCCTTTCTCAGTCCTGGTGGGCGCGGTCTGCGTTTTCGCGCCAATTTCCTCATCAGAGTGGGATTCTTGGGCCGCGGCTAGTTCCCGCCTTCTCCTGGCAGCTGCTTTTCGTGCAAAATATCCCTCCTTTTTGCACGTTACCTCCGCGGTCGGAACTACTTCTTGTAGTGGCGCCGTCTGGATATCAGTCCCTGGGCCCAGTGGGTGCATTCCCATAGGCCATAATTGAAAGTCACTCCCCCTGGTGGAAATCAGGGGAGGGTCCCATAGACTAAGCGGTTGACTCAACACAGGGGCCGAGTGAGTCACTGTCCATGACGGCGCAGCCATAGCTTTCGCGCCATACCCCCCATTAGGGCGGGGCTCTGCTGTTCGCGCCATTCCCGGACAGCTTTTTGCAAGTTCTGAATCAGCCATTTTCTCTGCGACTGGCCCATGCGGTCTCCCTAGCAAGCGGGAACCGCCATTTTGGGTGGCTTTTAAGCCCGAAATGTCAGTTTGTTTGCTTTCCTCACTGGGTTCCCCCCCAGTTATCACAATGTCCTCACACTCTTCAAGGGTGGCCCCTCGGTGTCCCAGACAGGACAAAAACGGGGCAGCCACAGCCTTCGCGCCACTCCAGAGCAGATTAGTTAAGGACAGCTCAGCGACAGTTTGCTCTTCAGTGGGGTGCACGCCACGGGTGCCTTCCCCATCAGCCTCTGGTCGCCATGTTGGGCTCTCCGCACCACGCGGATCCTCCATTCCTTGGGTTGTCACACTCTCGTACCAATTATCGTACATGGGGCTCCGCTCTGCGGGGCAGCCACCACACCAGTACAATAAAGATTGCTCAGATGCACCACCACATGTGTACCTGATCTAGGCTGGACTCATGTTGCACTACCTCAGGCTAGGCTCACTCTCTCAGTGTCTGCTGTAACTCCTTCCTCCCAGTCTGTGCTCCCTATGGTAAGTGTCTGGAATGGGCTAGAGTACTCTGGCTCTGCCATGCAGTACTTGGGGTGTCTACCTCTCTTGGTCAGCCTAGCGCAGACCCTCTCCAGGATTCCTGACCACGTTAACAGGCTATCCCTTCTGGCGTCCTACCAACTAGCACTACCTCAAGGTGACTCGGTCAGCTATAGCCCGGCTCCAAACCCCTCACTCCTTTCAGGCCCCTAGGTCGTCCCTGCGAACTGACAATACCCTGTCAGCCCCTGACCACCCCTAGGTCCGTCCCTACGCAGCACAGAGTGGCAGCAGACGCTCTCCCTGTTTCCCAGTGTGCCTAGCTAGAGCCTGTCCTGTTGACAGATCTGATCTCAGCAGCACCTCCAAATGTAACGGTATTTCTGAACCGGCCTGATCCACCCAATCTCACATTGGCCCCTGTGGTCTAACCGGTCCCCATTACTCTATCTCCTCCATGAGGGGTTCAGGGACATAAGGGTACTCCAACCCGTGGGAAGACTTGTATCGAGCCATTATTGCCCGTTCCGCTCTACTGACCCTAATTAGGTCAGCTCTACCTGCTCTCCCAGGTAGCACCCATGACAGGGGTTCATCAGGATCCACAGGGTCTGACAGTGTGTCGGGACCCATGGGCTCTATCTCCCTGTGCTCAATCTTATACCACCTTTCCTGCAGCTCTCTGTCTCACTGTTCAGGGGTGAATTCTCCCTTGGCCCACCAAAAATCAACTACATCCTCCCTTCTAATAAGGAATCGCGTACGATCCATCCAGGCCGCATAACCTTCAAAGAGGGGCGCCCACCAACGGTGTTCCTTGAACCTATGTGAATCCCCTGAATCACTCTCTTCCGCATCCCCCCATGAGAATACCCCCGATGTCCGTGCCGACCGTGGTACGGACCACCGTGAAGACCCCAGGGCCTTGTCCTCTGTTTTATTGGTCGCAGGAGGCAACCACCGGCCTACCGCGGCCTTGCCTAATTCTCCCCCTCCCCGAGAAATGCCCTCCGTAGCGCAACTGCGCTGTCTTTCCCCAGTCCGTCTCTCCTCCCCCCCCAAAGGTATGTCCACAAGTTCCAGGCTTGGCGGGGACCCCGGGGAACATGTGATGGGGGCAGGGGTTTTACCTAGGGCGTGGGGTTGGGCGTAGGGGCAAGATGGGATACGCCACGGGACTACGACCCGTTCCCGGCTGTCCATGAACTGCTCCAAGGAGGATAGCTCACCCTCATCCGTCTGCGGGTCTCCCATCCAGCTCTTGGGCCTTTGAGGTGATCGGGGACCTTCACCCGATCGCCGAAGCGTCGCTGCTTCCTTCCCAGCGGTTCCGCCGTCGCCACCGGAAATGATGTCCTCACCGGAACCGGAAGCGCCGCCATCTTGGGTGGGACCCCCATGCGGGATCTCTTCCTCAACGATGACATCCGGAAGCTCCGCCGTCGTCTCCACCGGAAGTGGTATCTCCTCCGCACGTGCGTCTTGGGCCTGGCACGGCCTTGTTTCCGCTACACCGTCTACCGGGGCAAGGTAAGTGAGTGGCTTTCTCTTACCATTCCACAGGGGTGTAGGTGTCTCTCGCCCGTCGCCGCCATATCCTGAGGCGGAGGGACTCCGTCTCTCGGCTCGCCGATCTGCGGGGGACGCCCTGCTTTCCAGGCTGCTACTCACGCTACGGGGTGTCGTCCTCCCCGGTTCTGCCCTGGGCCTCGATTTCACCTCCGCTAGCTCGCGGAGGTCCTCATCCGAGTATTCTGCCTTCCCAGATTTAGGGGTCACCGATCGGGGCGATAGTCTTTTCTCAGTGCGGTCGGGGAGTGACCCGACCGTCTCGATTGCTGCTGACCCAGCCGATTTAATCGACTCCAGTCCCCTTTCTCCGGGACTTGCACGATTGATCCACAGTGCACCAGGGGACTCGGCAGAGCGCCTAGCCGTATCCCCCGGGGGGTCAGCAGATTGGATCGGAATGAACGTCGGCATTGGCCATAAGTATAGTGTCCCGCATTGTGGGCAGCGTGCCGCCGTGTTAACAATGCCTCCGGGCAGCCCGCATTGTAGGCAGAGCCCGACCACCGTCTCGGTGTTAGCCACCCTGACTACCAGTACCCCGCCGGGTACCGAGTAGGGCTGGGTGGATACCATAGTTCCCACTGTGGAGGAGCAGGCCATTCTTTTGGTAGGGACCACTTTCAGTATGGGTCTCTCCAGGTCAGTGGTTCCTCGCAACTGACCGGTAGAAGCTTCTGGGCCAGCCACTTCCTGCTTTGACTCCTTCTTTCCGCTGGCATAGCTGGAACCCACCCCCAGGGGTTGCAAGTATGGGCGGATCCCACAGGGGAATAGTATGCCCCTTAATTAAGGCCGCGCCTTTCTCAGTCCTGGTGGGCGCGGTCTGCGTTTTCGCGCCAATTTCCTCATCAGAGTGGGATTCTTGGGCCGCGGCTAGTTCCCGCCTTCTCCTGGCAGCTGCTTTCCGCGCAAAATATCCCTCCTTTTTGCACGTTACCTCCGCGGCCGGAACTACTTCTTGTAGTGGCGCCATCTGGATATCAGTCCCTGGGCCCAGTGGGTGCATTCCCACAGGCCATAATTGAAAGTCACTCCCCCTGGTGGAAATCAGGGGAGGGTCCCATAGACTAAGCGGTTCACTACTCACAGGGGCTGAGTGAGTCACTGTCCATGAAGGCGCAGCCATAGCTTTCGCGCCATGCCCCCCATCAGGGCGGGGCTCTGCTGTTCGCGCCATTCCCGGCCAGCTTTTTGTAAGTTCTGTATCAGCCATTTTCTCTGCGACTGGCCCACGCGGTCTCCCTAGCAAGCGGGAACCGCCATTTTGGTTGGCTTTTAAGCCCGAAATGTCAGTTTGTTTGCTCTTCTCGCTGGGTTCCCCCCCAGTTATCACAATGTCTTCACACTCTTCAAGGGTGGCCCCTCGGTGTCCCAGACAGGACAAAAACGGGGCAGCCACAGCCTTCGCTCCACTCCAGAGCAGATTAGTTAAAGACAGCTCAGCGACAGTTTGCTCTTCATTGGGGCGCACGCCACGGGTGCCTTCCCCATCAGCCTCTGGTCGCCATTTTGGGCTCTCCGCACCACGCGGATCCTCCATTCCTTGGGTTGTCACGCTCTCGTACCAATTATCGTACATGGGGCTCCGCTCTGCGGGGCAGCCACCACACCAGTACAATAAAGATTGCTCAGATGCACCACCAGATGTGTACTTGATCTAAGCTGGACTCATGTTGCACTACCTCAGGCTAGGCTCACTCTCTCAGTGTCTGCTGTAACTCCTTCCTCCCAGTCTGTGCTCCCTATGGTAAGTGTCTGGAATGGGCTAGAGTACTCTGGCTCTGCCATGCAGTACTTGGGGCGTCTACCTCTCTTGGTCAGCCTAGCGCAGACCCTCTCCAGGATTCCTGACCACGTTAAGGCTATCCCTTCTGGCGTCCTACCACTAGCACTACCTCAAAGTGACTCGGTCAGCTATAGCCCGGCTCCAAACCCCTTACTCCTTTCAGGCCCCTAGGTCGTCCCTGCGAACTGACAATACCCTGCCAGCCCCTGACCACCCCTAGGTCCGTCCCTACGCAGCACAGAGTGGCAGCAGACGCTCTCCCTGTTTCACTGTGTGCCTAGCTAGAGCCTGTCCTGATGACAGATCTGATCTCAGCAGCTTGCCTCCAAATGTAACGGTATTTCTGGCCCGGCCTGACCCACCCAATCTCACATTGGCCCCTGTGGTCTAACCGGTCCCCATTACAGTGTGGTAGTGTCTGGTGGTGCACCTGTTGGCAACAGGACTCCTGAGTCTCCCGCATGATGGTGTGTGGGGAGGACCCGTCCAGACAGGCAGCTGAGGTAGTGTGCTGAGTCCTACCTAGTTCCAGTGCAGCGCCTCCACCTCATCAGGGTCCCTTCGGTCACTTGGGGATGATCCTGACGAGGAACTCCTCTGTGGTGCTCCTCTCTGTACATTCACTCCACACATGTACACGAGAGGGTTTGTGATTAAGAGCATCTTTATTGGTTGAGGTGGGCTAGCTGCCCCTCGCAGTAGTTTCTCTAGCCTCTCATTGTCCCTCAGTGCTTCCCTTTGAAAGGTGTAATTCTCCTTTAATAGGGATTCCCTATCCCAGCCGGGATGTCTTTACCCTGTGCCAGGTCCCTGGACACATTCTTCCTGTTCAGCTACTATAACATAACTCTTGCAGACTATTCAGAACTCCTGCAGAGCTCAGGACTCAGATAGAACTCTGGCAGAACAGAACTTTTAGACACAGTGCTGTGCCTTATGTACACTCTGGAAGCTGACACACCTCTGACATCACTAACCATGGAGTCAGAGCATGTGACCACTCCCATCCATACACAGGGCACCCCACCAGGGTGTGAGGGCAAACCTCCATAATTACTGCTGGCATGCCCACAACTTACCAGGCCTTACTGTCAGCAGGAGAGATGACTGTAGCCATTTTACATGACCGCTACATTCTCCCCCTGGTGAATCCCATCGTCCTCGCTGGGACCTAAATTTAAATACTTTCTTCCAGGAAGCACTGTAACACATAACACATAATTGTTAACATCACAGATTGTCCATTATACAAAAAAAATGACCACAGTAACATCTCGCCAAGCCCGCCCCGACCAGCAGCCACGAGCCCGCAAAATGCCTTACTACCCCCTAATAATAGTGACTCGGGTCAGATTTCTTAACCTCTCTACCACCCATGTCCAGGACCGTGACATGATAGTGCCTAGGCAGTCCCCTCTCGGACCTATAGGTCACCCTGTGTTTGTGTATATTCCTCCCTATACTCCACACTCGCATCAGGTGATCTATTCTGTCCTCTGCCCTCCTTCCTGTAACTTCACTCCCCTTATTGACTAGGTACATCTCGATGGTTTCCCTAAGCCACCTTTCCCTGTTCTCCTCTATCTCCTCCATGAGGGGTTCAGGGACATAAGGGTACTCCAACCCGTGGGAAGACTTGTATCGAGCCATTATTGCCCGTTCCGCTCTACTGACCCTAATTAGGTCAGCTCTACCTGCTCTCCCAGGTAGCACCCATGACAGGGGTTCATCAGGATCCACAGGGTCTGACAGTGTGTCGGGACCCATGGGCTCTATCTCCCTGTGCTCAATCTTATACCACCTTTCCTGCAGCTCTCTGTCTCACTGTTCAGGGGTGAATTCTCCCTTGGCCCACCAAAAATCAACTACATCCTCCCTTCTAATAAGGAATCGCGTACGATCCATCCAGGCCGCATAACCTTCAAAGAGGGGCGCCCACCAACGGTGTTCCTTGAACCTATGTGAATCCCCTGAATCACTCTCTTCCGCATCCCCCCATGAGAATACCCCCGATGTCCGT
>WSYH01000413.1:0-136955 GCA_036426205.1 Ascaphus truei
CCTCCAAACGAAGTCTAAAGAGCCCCCACCCCGCCCCTAGGGAAAACAAAAAACTAACTACGACAAACCCCCAACAACCACATGCAAGACCCCTCCCAGTGGGAAGGAGGAGGTCCCAAGACCCCACACAGCAAAAAACAAACAACCCACAATGACGACCACGGCCCCCATTAAGGTTCGGTCATTGAACGTCAAAGGGTTACAAAATAATAGAAAGCGCAGACTAGCCTTACAGGACTTAAAAAAATCAGGAGGAGACATCATATTCCTGCAGGAGACCCACTTCACATCACAAGACCCCCCAAATTTATTCAAAAAAGTGTTCCCAACATGCTTTTTTGCATCATTTAGTAGTAAGAAGAGGGGTGTAGCTGTCCTAATCAGGCAGGGCACCCCATTTAATCATACCAAAACGACAGAGGACCCAGAGGGTAGATTCCTAGTGGTATATGGCTCTTTAGCGGGCTCGGCTATTGCTCTGATCAATGTATACGCACCAAACGAGAACCAAACGGAATTCTTACAATCAGTTCTCGAGGGCGTTGACCCAGGATATCTGTCGTCGATGATAGTGGGAGGAGACCTAAACATGGTCTTAAATCCCACCGAGGACAGATCAACTACAAAGGGTCCCCCCCGTACAACCCACTCCCAAATCACAGGGAAAAGGTTCAGGGATATCCTAAGCGAGTTCTCCCTAGTAGATACTTGGAGATCCCAACATCAGGGCCAGCGAGACTACACCTTTTACTCAGCACCCCACCAGACCTACTCCCGGATTGACTACTTCTTGGTCACCAAAAACGTGATGGCGGCAACCATTGAATCAGACATTGGCTCAATCACGTGGTCCGACCATGCCCCAATCACCCTGACGCTCTCAATACCCTTTGAGAAAACAACAAATTACTCTTGGAGACTGAACGATTCCCTATTAAACCATCCCGAAATAGAGAGGGAAATAAGAACCTCACTTAAGGACTATTTCCATCTCAACACAGGAACAGTCTCCTCTCCAGCAATCCTGTGGGAAGCCCATAAGGCAGCTATCAGAGGGAAATTCATTTCCATCGGATCCCACAGGAAAAAAGCCCGCCAAACCCTAATCAAGGAACTAACGGACAATATTAAAACAATAGAACAGGCCCACAAAACCAACCCCTCGAAAAAACTATACAAAACTTTATTAACAGCCAGAGCAAAACTTAAGCAAACTCAGCTGGAGGATGTTGAAAAGGCCCTCAAATGGACCAATCAACAATACTATGATAAGGGTAACAAGGCCGACAGGCTCTTGGCCAGCAAATTAAGAGGGGTACAAAAAAGATCACAAATAACGGCGATCAAGAGTAGGTCTGGTGAGATTCAGTATAGCGATAACAAAATCGCAACAGAATTTACAAATTATTATACCGCTCTTTATAACTTAAGATCCAAAAATGGGCGACCGGAGCCAATAGCTCCAGAACTCATTAAGCAATATCTAGACAAATGCCACCTCCCCACACTAACAGAGGAGGAAAACACAGTCCTCAATTCCAAGATTACAAAAGAGGAACTGGAAGAGGCGGTCAAAACGCTGAAGGTCACAAAGTCTCCTGGCCCTGACGGGTTCACCAACGTCTATTACAAAAGGTTCTTGCCCATTCTTTCCACGCATCTCCTAAACACCTTTAACCACTTTATGGAAGGGAACCAAATCCCTCAATCAATGTCTCTCGCCAATCTAGCTATAATACATAAGGAAGGTAGAGACCCGATGCAATGTGGAAGCTACCGCCCAATCTCCCTACTCAACTGTGATCTCAAATTGTATAGTAAAATATTAGCAAATCGATTGAACCCCATCTTACCGAGATTAATCAACATAGACCAAGTAGGATTTGTCGCAGGCAGACAAGCCTCAGACAATACTCGGAAGATAATCGATATTATCGATCATGTCCACCTCACAGGGACCAAAGCACTACTGTTAAGCCTGGACGCAGAGAAGGCGTTCGATAGAATAAACTGGCAATTCCTGGACCAAACTATGCGAAAATTTGGCTTCAAAGACGCATATCTAGAGGGGGTCCGTAGATTATATCAAAACCCGTCAGCAACAATAAAATTACCAGGGGGCAATAACCAGAGATTCGAGATTACCAACGGAACTCGACAGGGATGCCCCCTATCTCCTCTCCTTTTTGCACTTACAATAGAGCCACTGGCCTCGGCTATAAGACTCAATAGAGACATCCAGGGAATAGAAATTGGAGACAGGCAGCACAAAATATCCCTATTCGCAGACGATGTCATCCTAACCCTTACCAATCCTCAAGTCTCCCTCCCCAATCTACAAAAAGAACTCCGAGACTTTGGAAAAATCTCGGGATATAAAATAAATACTGATAAGTCAGAAGCCCTGAATCTAAGCCTGCCAGAGCCAGAGGTGCAACTCCTCAAACTAAATTTTAACTACCGTTGGAGCTCCTCTTGTATCAAATATTTGGGAGTCAAGATATCGAGGACCTACCAAACATTGTACCAGCATAACTATCCGGCGTTGTTCCAAAAAATAAAGCAAGACCTAGGGAAATGGGGAGGATACCAAATATCATGGATCGGGAGGATGATCTCAGTTAAAATGAATATTCTCCCTAGATTGTTATACTATTTCCAGACCCTCCCGGTCCACATCCCTGGCTCAGAATTGAAAAACATCCAAAAAATAATCTTCCAATTCATTTGGCAGGGTAAAAAACCCAGAGTCCCGAGAACAGTCCTCCTGGCTCCAAGGAGGAGAGGAGGAATGGGTGTCCCGGACATCACAAAGTACTACCTAGCCGCCCAATTGCGACAGGTGGTAGTCTGGAACGCGAGCCCACACCAATATGGCTGGCTAGACATAGAGACACAATATGCCGGGACGCCTTCACTGCCGGCCTGCCTTTGGTCACTGAGTAGAGAGGACATGCAGAATAGCAAATTCAAATTAGGCCCGATGAGACACACCTGGGAGACCTGGGCGAAATGCAAACTCAAATTTAAGCTCACCACACCCCAATCTCAACTAATACAAATTCACGAAAATCCAAAATTTCCTCCTGGATGTGAGCCCAGGCAATTCGACCAATTCAAAACCAAAAACATCAGGGCAGTAGCCGACCTCCTGAGCTTTGGGAAGTTCCTGAGCTATCAAAATCTTCAAACCAGATATGAAATGGTAGGATTAAATGTTTTTAAGTACCTACAAATTCGGCACTTTATCCAAACATTGTCCCCAACGTTGGAATTTCCCCCTCTCACAGGGTTTGAGCGGCTATGCAGAGAAGCAGGCCACCAACGAGGTCTAATAACACAAATTTGTATAGAACTGGAAAGGGCCACAGATCCCCCCACTCATGATTATATGCAGCATTGGGCTGCAGAATTGGATATAGTTATAGACCGAGAGGACTGGGAAAGTATTTGGGAAAATGCTCCAGGAACTTCCATATGTACCACAATCAAAGAAAATATATATAAAATACTGTTCCGCTGGTATCTTACTCCAGTTAGAATAAATCAAATCTACCCACAGGCGTCCGATCTATGCTGGAGAGGCTGCGGTCAAAAGGGGGACATGGCCCACATATGGTGGTCATGTCCGGAAATTCAGAAATTCTGGGAAACAACACAAAAACTAATAGAGGAGGTCACAGACCTCACAATACCTATTGACCCGCTGACCTACTTGTTGGCCAGGCCCTTAGACTACCTGGACCGGCCAGCGAGAAAATTAGTCTCCTTCATCCTAACGGCGGCTAGATGTGCGGTGGCTGCGGCCTGGAAGAAGGTGTCTCCTCCCTCAAAACAAATAATAATACAAAGAGTACAAACAGTAAAGGACATGGAAAGACTGTCAGCCTTTCTGAAAAGGTCTTCCTTCACATTTAATAAAATCTGGGACCCATGGGAAACCCATATGACTCTTTTACGTCGAACTCACCCATAATAACCCAGAAGTACATAAAATGCCACGACACAGCCAAGAGCCGACAAGGAGTAGGAGAGTAAGACCTGTCTTGGTCGTACCCCCTCCCCCCCCCCCCCCCCCTTCCCCTCCCCATCCCCTTTTTCTGTTTCTACACTCACGCCGCCCCGATGGACCAACTAAGGCCAGGGGGGACGTTGAGCCTTTCTTCTTTCCCTTCAGTTAAAAAAAGAAAAAAGATGTATTAGGCCCATACTCTGCATTACTGTATTGTCAACACTCTGTAAAAATATGATTGCCTAATAAATAAAAAAAAAATTAAAATACATTTACGCCTTTTAAACTCTACAGATAAAAATAGCTTTATTTTCCAAGCAACAAGGACTCATTGTCAACTGGTCCGTTTTAATGAGTTTGCCTATGAATTATATTTTTCTTGTCTAGATTTTAAAAGGGAATATATAAATCACTAGAGTTATCATTACCAGATAATTCTTCTAATTATTATTTTATCTACCTAAGAAGCATAAAAGGTTGGCTAGGCCAACCTTTGGGTCATAGAGATGGTACAAAGCAGAGGCCTAAGGAAATCTATTCCCCCTCATGTTGATAGAAGTTAAGCACAAAAGGGCAAAAAGTTATTGCATACGCAACTTAGACGTTACCGATTCATATTGAACTTCTAGCCCACTCTTTACTTCTTCCTTCACCTTAACCCCAATTAAGCTTCAACTCCACATGTTTCCAATGTGGGCATTGAGTTTATAGCCTACAGTGTATACCGGTATTTCTAGATTTACCCATGCAGCAATTCCTAAGGACACACTACTAAGTATCTTTAGATTTGTTTTCTGAATATGCAGTATGATATCCATTAACCAATATGCTGGGAATCCTGAAATCTTTTCACAATGAATACCGTTCAAAAATTATTTCTAATAAGTGATGTTACTACAAGCCTTGCATACAATAATCATTTTTGTCAATCACCTCAAGTGTACAATAATTGTATAATGACGCGCCCTGAGGTTCACTCAAAATGTTCCTACCTTTTATTAATTAATCTCAAATAGGTTAAAGTACATTTTTTGTTGCCAGAGGCAAAGGGAGTCTAATTAAGTTATTAACCATCACTAGCATTACAATTTCAACTGGATTCTTCAATTTCTCTCTAAGGCACTGGGGGATAGGTCACAAGGAAAGATGATATTGGCATTCAAATTGGTTTCACCCACATTAAAGGCAGATTACCACTGAGCTACATATTCTGCAAGGATATTAGCATGATATATAAAATCACAGTATACTGTATAAAGCTTAGTGCATTACATTTTTCCATTAATATTACTAATATAAATATTAGAATGACGATTTAGTAAGAAAGTTAGGATGGAAGTTGTTGGTGGTTAACTTACTACAGTATATTGCACAGAAAATAAACATATTAGTTATCCAACCAATATACTGGCATCCATTGAGGTTTGTGGACAGACTACATCCCTGTACTACATTCATCTAAGTGATAACATTCTACATACAGTAACTGTTATACTATTTGGAGGTTTGTCTATTCCTTTCAAAAGAGACATTCATTTCCTCTATGTAACAACCCAAATGTTGCCCCAGGTTGTAATTCAAAAGGGTTTGACAAGTGGAACAATAACATTATAGTTGAGGTTGCTAATTTGATATCTGGTGGGATATTGTTACAATTTGATGAGATCTGCTTCAAATATACTCTATCAAAGTCAGAAATGTTAAATATCTACAGATTAGACACTTCGTCAAAAGTATTTCCCCCTCAGCTGAATTTTCTGATACAACTGTATTTGAACAACTATGTAGAAATACGAAACACGAGACAGGCTTAATTACTAACATACTATATCAATAATTGATCTCAGTGGGGGAACTCCCTGGTCTCTATTATATGAAGAAATGGAAGGATGATCTAAAATGGTAAATTTTGCTTGACTGCAAAGACATATCGGCTACCGTTTCAAAGACGTCTGTATGGATGGCAACAAAGGAGAATATCAATACAATTATGTTACAATGGTATTTAACCTTCAAGAGATTGAGCCAAATGTACCAAGGAATTTACCCAGGAACCTCGTACCAATGCTGTAAGGGATGTGGTCAAGTGGGAGATGCTCCTAGTATATGCATGGCGGTATTACCCTGAGATTCAAAAATATCGGGTAATGATAAAAGAATTGATTGAAGAAATTATTGATGTCACCATCAGACTAGATCCATCAATAATTGTATTATCCAGTATCCTGGAAATTGTGAGCTCACATCATCATAAACTAGTCTCACACATGTTAATATCCGCTGAATGTATGATCTCGGCAAACTGAAAGAATACAATAGCTTGACTCACTCCAAGGCAAGCGTGCTGTGGAGAATTGATGAAGTTATGCTGATGGAAAAGATGACCGTCTTCCTCAAGCATAACTGTAAGGATTGTGCCAATCTGTGCTGGATTTGGCGGCTGGATGGTTTTTCCAGGTTGCCTGCCCTTTTTGCATAGTTTGGCCATTTTGTTTACTGGAAGCCTACTATATAAGGCTGCAGTTCCTAGTGGGAGTCGCCGAGCAAGGTTCTAGTTTTTGCATCTCCTGTTGGCCTTTACTGTCACGCCTTTCCCTTTTACCTATTTGGATTCCTCTGTTGCTGATCCTGACCTCACTACTTTCTGGCTGCCCTGACCTTTTGCCTATCGCCTGAACTCTGAACCACTGCCGCCAGCCCTGACCTCTACCTGTCTCCCGGACTCTGCACCACTGCCACCAGCCCTGACCTCTGCCTGCTTACCGACTTCAGATACTCTAACAGGACTCTGTCCCTGGGCTCTGGTTGGTTAATCTGCATCCCTACCTCAGCCCTGCGGGTCCGCTTCCTGATTCGAGACTAGCACCGTCACAATAAAGTTTGAATGTAACAAAATATGGAAACCATGTTTTACCATGTGAAATAATTGGATATCCTCTTTTATTGCCCAGTTACTCACTGAGGAACACAGGGGATACCTGATATAAATATAAAAATAATTTGATCCCTACTAGACTATTAGGTGTAAATCAGGGCTAAAAATATATGTACTGTTGTCTTTCCCAGCTGTAAGATGTTCTCACAAATTGATAACTTCTGATACCTTCCCCTGCCTTTTTATTTTCTGTATCCCCAATTCTTTTAAATTTCAACAAAATTGTTTAGATTTTTTTTAAAAATAAAGGTATATTCAAAACATTACTGTATATCTATGGGGTTCCCCAGGGGATACCGGCAACCCATGTATCTCCTGATCTAGGGGGTCCTCGGACCTGAAACCAATGCGGTTCAGCTCAGGAGACACTCTGCACATGTACACTAGTTTTAAAACATACATAACAATAAACAATAATTCATAACCGTAGCGGCTATCCGCTATGGTAATGAAGCAGCTTTAATGTATTTTAAATAATAGTGTGCGGGAGCAGGGGGTCCCCTGAGCTGAACCGCATTGATTTCTGCCTCAGAGACCCCCTGCTTCCCGAGTTACAGGCCCCGGTTTGGGGCATCGGGTGCCAGTGCCGCCGCCATCTTTATAGCGTCCAAGACGCGACGTGGGCTTTATAAAGATGGCATCCGCACTGGCACCGATGCCCCAAACTGTAACTCGGGAAGTAGGGGGTCTCTGAGGCAGAAATCAATGTGGTTCAGCTCAGGGGACCCCCTGCTCCTTCACACTATTAATAAAAATACATTAATGCAGCTTCATTACCTTAGCGGATAGCCGTTAAGGCAATGAAGGGGTTAAGGCACATTAGCATGTTTATTGGGGACAATTGCCCCCAATAAACAACACACATCCCCCCCGCCCCCTAACACAAACAGAACTGTAATGGGCAAAATTACTATTATCCACATATGGATAATAATGCATTTGCCCATTTTAAATACATAAAAATTACAATAAATACAGTCAAAACATTTAACACTTACGTTTTACAGGCACCCACGATGAAGGCCGACTTCAGCCTCATCTTCATTCAGCCCATGCCCCTACGGTGCTGCAAACCATGCACAACAATTACAATAGCCAATGTAATGTCCCCTAACCCCTTAATCACCACAGCGGTTATTAACCGCTACAGTCATGAAGGGGTTAACCCACCCTTACCCACCACTCGGGAAGCCTACATACCCTCCAACTCTAATCCCCCACCCCATGAGGCCTAACCACCCTCACCCACTACCCACAAGGGAGGCCTACCCACATACCCTTGGGGCCAATACACTCCGCCCCCCCAACAGCTACAGTACAATAATGTGCCAAATAACTATTATCCAGATATGGATAATTGTATTGTATTGTATTGTATTGTATGTCTTTATTTATATAGCGCCATTAATGTACATAGCGCTTCACAGTAGTAATACAAATGGTAATCAAATAAATAACAGATAATATAAATAACAGATCATGGGAATAAGTGCTTTAGACATAAAAGTAACATTAAGGAAGAGGAGTCCCTGCCCCGAGGAGCTTACAGTCTAATTGGTAGGTAGGGAGAACGTACAGAGACAGTAGGAGGGAGTTCTGGTAAGTGCGTCTGCAGGGGGCCAAGCTTATGTATCATGTGTTTAGAATATCCACAGTGCTATTCATATGCGTCTTTAAGCAAGTGTGTCTTAAGGTGGGTCTTAAAGGTGGATTAGAGAGGGTGCCAAGTCGGGTACTGAGGGAAAGGCATTCCAGAGGTGTGGGGCAGTCAGTGAAAAAGGTTAATAGGCGGGAGGGCTTTAGATACAAAGGGGAAAAAGAAGACATCCTTGAGAAGAACGCAAGAGTCTGGATGGTGCATAACGAGAAATTAGGGCAGAGATGTAGAGGGCAGAGAGTGGCAGAAGAGTGTAAAGCTTTAAAAGTAGGAGAAGAATGGAGTGTGAGATGCGGAGTTTGATCGGAAGCCAGGAGAGGGATTTCATGAGGGGAGATGCTGAGACAGATCTAGGAAAGAGTAGAGTGACTCTGGCAGCAGCGTTAGGATAGATTGTAGGGGAGACAGGTGAGAGGCAGGAAGGCCGGACAGCAGGAGGTTACAGCAATCAAGACGGGAGAAATGAGGGCCTGAGTCAGAGTTTTAGTAGTCGAGCAACAGAGGAAAGGGCGTATCTTAGTTATATTGTGGAGGAGAAAGCGACAGGTTTTAGAAATGTTTTGAATGTGAGAGGCAAATGTGAAAAAGGTGTCGAGTGTGATCCCTAGGCAGCGTGCTTGGGCTACTGGGTGAATGATGGTAGTTCCAACAGTAATGTGGAAGGAGGTAGTAGGGCCAGGTTTGGGAGGAAGTATGAGGAGCTCTGTTTTAGCATGTTGAGTTTAGAGGCTGGAGGGCCATCCAGGATGATATAGCAGAGGGACATTCAGAAACTTTGGTTTGTACACAGAGTGTAAGGTCAGATGTTGAAAAGTATATTTGTGTGTTGTCAGCATAGAGGTGATAATTAAACCCAAAAGATGTTATTAGGTCACCTAGAGAGAGTGTGAATACAGAGAAAAGAGAAGAGGTCCCAGGACAGAGCCCAGGGGTACCTCCACAGAGAGATCGATAGAGGAGGAGGAGGTGTTAGCAGAAGAGACACTGAAAGTACGATGGGAGAGGTAGGATGAGATCCAGGATAGAGCTTTGTTCCGAATACCAAGAGTATGGAGAATGTGAAGGAGAAGAAGGTCCACGGTGTCAAATGCTGCAGAGAGGTCGAGAAATATGAGCAGAGTATAATGACCTCTGTCTTTGGCAGCATGGAGGTCGTCAGTTATTTTAGTGAGGGCTGTTTCCGTGGAGTGAGCAGTGCAGAAGCCAGATTGTAGAGGGTCTAGGAGAGAATAGGTGTTGAGAAAATGGAGCAAGCGAGAGAATACAAGTCGTTCAAGGAGTTTAGAGGCAAAAGGCAGGAGGGAGACAGGTCGATAGTTAGAAAGACAGGTAGGGTCAAGCTTGGTGTTTTTGAGTAATGGTATGAGTGTTGCATGTTTGAAGGAGGATGGAAAGGTTCCAGAGCAGAGGGAGGAGTTAAAAATGTGTTTGAGTGTAGGGGTTATAGTAGGAGCAAGAGGTTTTAGGAGATGGGAGGGAATGGGGTCAAGAGGGCAAGTGGTAGAGGGAGAAGAGGCGATCAACAGTGACACATCCTCCTCTGAGACAGTGGAAAAAGAGTCAAGGAAGGCAGGAGGAGAGTTAGGAAGAAGTGAAGGGTGGGAGGAAGAAACAGAGGGGATGTTCTGCCGTATGGATTCCACCTTTTCTTTAAAATAGTCAGCAAAGTCCTGAGCGGAGATGGAGGAAGGAGAGGCAGCTGAGGGTGGTTTGAGAAGAGTATCAAAGACATAGAACCGTCGGCGTGGGTTAGACTTATGAAACACATAAAACATCCACAAATCAAAACATGAATTTTTAATCTTAAAACCACCACATTGCATGTTAAAATAAATACAGCAGCCATTGCAAATATAAAAAAACAAAATGCAGCTACACAAATGTCTATGAAATGTCACACAATTGCATCGAGTATGTACATGACGCAATTAATCAGTGCATCATATAACACTATGCAAAATATATGTAACAATAAAATACACTATGAACAATGTCCCCTAACCACCAATGCTATCCTGAAAATCAATTAGAAACTAACCAACATCAATACAATTCGCATCAGTCAATTAATCCATTTCCTCAAACAATTAAAATACAATACAAATCAATTATACAATTCCCTATTCAATTGCTAAAGCCAAACCATTGCCAAAACAATTCTAATTTAAAGTAACCACCATCATTCTAATCTTACTACCATAAAGAAGCCTTTAGCTAAATACAAACTACATTATTCACAACAATGACAAAATAAAGATGCTAAATACATTATCCATACATGAAAAGAACCTAAACATGAGCCAAACAATCAATTATTATCCCTTTATGTCTATCCATACAGATAGATAAACATAACATACAGGGACAATAATACAGCATAAAATATAAAGCATTTACATACAAAATTCACATACAATACACCCATTCATTGTCCGTGAATGTATTATATACATAGATACATTAACGGGCATTAAATGGGAGTGAATAAATAAAAGACATGCATGAAAAATCATAAAACCCTGTAAAAGTAAAAATAATAAACTTTTCTTTTGTTTACTCACCATTATATGTCCACTCTCCGAAATCCAAGTGAGCCGGAAGCACAGGAACCAATCCACAGGTAAGCCATAAAATAAAAAACCATAACAAATCCACGTCTGTGTCTTCTTTCTTCTCTGGGGTCTTCTGGGGTCTTCTTCCATCTTCTTCCATCTTCTTCCGGCTTCTTCCGTCTTCTTAGGCCACGCCCTTCTTCTGTTCTTAGGAGGGGAGATGTTCCCTCCTCGGCGACTAGCTTCAAAATGAGGCGACATAGGCTTTTATAGGCCTATGACGTCACTTTTGGTCAAATGTTTCACACGGTCTTGATTGGGCCGTGAAAAATATGTGATTTGGCAGATGATAAAAAAATGATGACGTCATTTAAAGCAATGAAAGCGCAGCCAATCAGAATGGCTTTGCTACAATTGCCTTTAAGATGACGTCATTAAAAGAAACATGGCCAAATAAACAATAAAATCTGGCATATAGTTTATATGGAAAAACTCTTAGCCTATCTGAATGGCTCGACCTCACAATTCTCTGAGATTTGGGCTCCTTGGTTTCGCCATGCAGGTATATATCCATATATAGATTAGAATACTTGGAACAGAGTGATATATGTGACAATTAAATTGTTGTGTACAATGCTATATTTTGACAAATGCTATCCCTTCCCCCCTCCCCTATCCCCCCTTGTATATGTTATATGTTTTGTTAATTTTTCTTTTGTATGAAAAAAAATGTTTAATAAAAATTTAAGTAAAAAAAAAAAGAAACATGGCCGGTCTCACATGGTAGCATAGCCAATCAGAGCGTGGGAAATACATCCCATCTCTGATTGGCTCTAGTAGACCATGTGATAGAGGCGTGGGGGAGAATGGATGTGACTTCTTCGAAAGCCTGTCACATGTTCCCTTCGCATCTACAGTATATGTATGCTAAGGCTAAGGCCCCGGTGTTGGTGCTGAACGCGCGCTTGCCAGGCTGGCGGCACGTGCAGCTGAGTTCCACGGTCTGCGATGAGCTGCAGGAGGAATGATAGGGGGACGTGGCAGGGGCGAACGGGGAGCACGGCCATGATGTCACCTGACAGGTTCGCCCTCATTGGCTGAACCCCCAGGGGCATGGCCAGCGCTCCTTCGCGAGTTGTGAGCACAGATTTCCTGTCTTCAGGGAAATTTGGCCCCATTGAGGGGCAGTTCTTGTCCCTGCAGCGGCCACCAAAAATACATTTGGCTGCCACTATCCTGTGTACCCCAAGAAATCAGTGAGGGAGGCTGATACAGTCTCCAGACACTCTACGCCCCTCTCTTCTCTCCTCCCCCCACCCGAGCCCCCTAGTCTGCCACCATCTTAGATTAGGCTGCAGTGGGCTTCCCTTCCTCCCCTCCCCTACCAAAGGCACCCAGCTAAGTGCAGCATATACCTGTGTGCAGGAAAAGGTAAAGGCAACACATACATCTTAAAATGGATAAATATATAGATAAAACAAGTACCAGGTTCAATAAGCAAAAGACAAAGAAACAAACAAAAAAACCAGGGCAACAATCGCCAGATAGATCTGAAAGAGTTAGTACACCACCGATACCCCAAGAACAGGAAAGGACTTCAGCGGAGGCCATAGCCAGAGAGGTGCTGAAGCTGATCTCCCCTCTCTTTGAGGAAAAAATATCCGAGCTTAAAAATGTATTACAGGAGACGCTGGCACAGCTGGGCTCGCACGGGAAAAAACTGAAAGAATTGGAGAGCAGAACCATGGTTTGTGAGACAGAAATACAGTAGCTGCAAAGCAAGCTAGAGGCACAATCTAAAACCACAGTATCTATACAGGAAAAACTGGATGACCATAAAATAGAAGCCGTAGAAACAACCTGCGCATAATAGGCATTCCAGAAACTGTGAGGGGAACAGGTCTGACCCAGATGCTATCAAAATGACTGCAGCAAGCACTGGAAATGCCAGGCCCAGCAGAAGATCTGAAGATAGAGAGAGCTCACAGACTAGGACCAGAAAGAGACCAAGACAAAGCCAGACCGAGACCGGTCATCGTGAGGTTCCTAAACTACGCAGACAGAGCAAACGTGCTAGCAGCCTACAAGAAAAGGTTCGAACTGCACTACAAAGGCAACAAACTACTAATCTTTCAAGACTTCTCGGCCCAAGTATCACAAAAAAGGAGAGAGTTCGTCCCATTATGCAAAGAGCTATACCAGAAAGGGAAACAATTCGCATTACTCTACTGCACCGACACACTTTATTCGAGCAAATACCCAGTATGTACCTGGCAGATACCTGGAATGCGCCGCTCCTCACCTCTGACAAGCCCCGTTGTGTTTGCCTTCCCAGCCTGGGTTCATGCCTGGCTGACGGGCGGCTAATCTGTTAAATGATAATGATTAGGATTTAATAGGCTGCAATGCTTCGCGTGTCTACCAGATGGCATAAATTCATGAATTGTAATGCAGTATATATATATATATACTGTGCAGTATTGCAGCCAGCGGGAATAAAATGCTTCAATCCCTGCCTGGAAAATACCTCAATGCACTCAGGCAGAAAACAGTCACAAACCTCAATACACCCGGGTATACCTGAATTCGTGGGACTAGCCGAGCTCGAATAAAGTGTGTCGCCAGTGTACCCGTCCAAACTGAGAGTCTCGGAAGGCTCCAAGACCTTTCTATTTGAGTCACCAGAAAGAGCACACGCGCACTTTAAAGAGGGACCAAATCCACGACAAAACGGTTCATGAACTAAACAAAAGGCAATCTTGGCAAACCTCGGCCACCAAAAGTCAACTAAGTCAGCCTTGTTGGTGAGAACCCACAGGAATTGCCACACAAAGCCCACAGACACAGCCTGTTGCTGCTTGTTAAACTGGACCAAACACGACATGACAGGAAAAGTCCACCAAAAACTCAACCAAAATCAAAACTTCTTCCAACTCCAAAACACCAAAAACCTGGATGGGGCCGCACGCTGGGACAGCTCACCTCCAATGAAAAGCAAACAAAACAAAGATTATAACCCCAGAGAAGGAATTGGATAGATGCAGCCTCAAGACGAAGCTAAAGTAGAAACCGAGGATAGTGTGTCCTGGATCAGTATGTATCGGCCCTCTGGGTCTGATAGTACTTTGGAGGCTATAAATGGGACATTCTGCCTAATCATAATCGCCACTCCTCTTTTTTTCTGAGGAGAGGATGCAAAGAAAGAGAGGGGGAAGATGCTTCTGACGGTATTAGGGGGGTTGGGCATATTAAAATGTGTTTCCTGCACGCACAGGATGTCTTCTTTCAGTTTTTTAAATTCCTGGAGTGCTAGTTTCCTTTTGTGAACTGAGTTAAGTCCCTTGACATTAAGGGTAATAAGTTTTAGAGGTGTCATGGTGGCTATGTGTTGCTTTATTGGCGATTGGGATTGGGCCCTTCCGCCATCCCAGGGCGGACGGGTTTGCTTTGTGGTTTAAAGGGATCGGTTGAGTTATTCCTGGATCTGTCTGGACCTGGTGTTGGTGGTGTTTTGAATGTGTGAGGTGGAACACACCTTGGTTGCATCAGCTGTTAGTTGGCGGGGGCTGAGGGGTCCAAGACCTGGGAGAGGACGGGGGGGGGGGGGGACAAGGGGGGGGGGGGGGGGGGGGGTCATGTATTGACCCTGGAGAAAAAAACCTTAGACACCACAGTGCTGAAGGTGGTGGGGAAATCCCCTAGGAGATCCTCCGTGATCACCAGGCACGGTGTGGGCCAGGCGAAGAGGGGAGTAGGGCGCAGATGCCCTCAGCAAAATATGTGTGAACATCTCTGTTCAGTGTGGGTCTATGTCGACAACCTTGAGCTTTACGTGGTGTGCTCAGCCAGGCTCAAAGGTGTCTGGGGTTATGGGGAAAATTGGGGAGGTGGCGGTGGAGGGAGGGGGAGGCAGAAGGTAGTAGGTGTTTGTCGCTCCTCTGTTGGAATGGGGCGTTGTGGTGTGGGCCCTCCTTGGGTAGCACGTCGATCTCTAACGGGATCGTTCAAGCATGCTTAAGGGGGGGGGGGGGGAAGTGGGAGAAAAAGATAAATATATTATTGCCTAGAATACACAGTAGTCTTTTTTCTCCCCTTTCCAATGGTGTGGGGCTGCGGTGGAGAGGGGACTGAGGGGGGAGAAGGGGAGGAAGGAGGGGAGTGGCACGGGGGGGGAGGAGGGAGAGGGGGGCAGGGGGAGGGGAGAAGGGGAAGAGGGGAAGGGGAGGAGGTTGGGGGGGAGAGGGGGCTTGGGGGGGCAGGGGAGCCCTTCGTGAAGGAACCCGATCTAGGCGGCCGGGGTGCTGCTTTAGCCGCAGGGGTCCCCTTCCTCACTAGGCGCCATTGACAAGGGTCCCGCAGGAGCTCCATCGCCTCCTCACCAACAGATCTGGGCCATCTCGTGCCAAGGCAAAGACAGGCTCCAAAGGTCCCTCCACGACCCTGGGCGCAGCGGCAGCGCAGACAAAACAGGGGAGGTGCGGGGAGAGGACCAAGGGGGAATGGGGGGGGGACGAGGAGTGCGGATGGAGGGCCGCAGGCCCATGGAGCCGGAGTCTTGCGGCCTCTTCGTCCTCAGCGGTCCCCAAATGGTACGGGGGGGGATGAGCCTGATCGGGAAACCGCTCAGTGTGGAATGAGGTAGGCAGTCTGAGTAGTCCATTCCAGCTAGCGACCAGATATAGGGGGACTAGGGGCAGCCCGCGACAGGCCAGGGGGAGGTGGAGACATCATCTCATACCCAGAGTTCAGGGATCTCCATTTACGGGCAGGCGGGTGAATGGCAGCCTTCGTGGGGGGGAGGAGGGGAAGTATGGGGAGGCAGGAGTCGAACTGGAGAAGCAGGGGAATGCTGTAGTAGTGCTTTCGGACAGCTGCAAGGGGTCTCAGAGTGGTTACTCCGTATCCTCTTGTTCCCGCGAGGGCGATCTAGTGCTCCGAGTAGTTGCGGCTCCTATTGCTTTCAGAAAATCCGGTGTTTCGTCAGGGTCTGAAATGGTAAAGTGGCGACCTTTTTTTTGGACAATTAGCTTGAAGGGGAAGCCCCAGCAGTACTTTATGCCTTGATTCCTCAATATCAGGGTGAGGGGCTTCATTTCTCTTCTCCTGGTAATAGTGGTTCTTGATAAGTCTGAAAATATCTGCACTGTGGCTCCGTCCATCAGGATGTCGCCTGCTCCTCTGCTGGCATTTATTATTCTCTCTTTGGCTGAGTATGAGTGTAGTTTGGTAATAACGTCCCTGCAGTGGTTAGGGTCGTTAGATCGTGGGCCCAGTGCCCGGTGTGCCCTGTCGAAGCGCAGGTCGTGCTGCGAGAGATACGGGACCAGCTGCAGGAAGAGGGTTGTCAAGAAGGTGTGGAGGGCCTCTGGAGCCGGGGGCTGGAGTGTCGAGGTGGGCCCACTCATCGGGTGGGCTCACTTGCATGCCTCCGTCGGCGCCATCTTGACTTGCCTCACTAGTCCCTGGCGGTTGCTGTGCGGGTGGGAAGTAGCGAGTGACCCCGTTGTTTTGTGTTTTTATTGAGCGGTTGGTCAAGGTCCCACGGTTGGGGGGGTTGCCTGTAAGCAGTTTGGGGTTGTTTATCGGGTGTGAGATGGGTGCTTTTTGTTAAGATGCTGCTGAGGGTCTGCGGAGCTCCTCACTCAGCCGTCCATGCCAGGCGACATCACGGAAGTCTCTCCATTTAGAACATTCTTAGTAATGTATAGTTATTCAGTGTTGGAGTTAACTGCTGTGTCTTTTTCTATTGCTGGTGGATTTTCAGCTGTTATATAGATGTAGCCAAGTGGTGAAGGCATATACATATCAGGGGTGGTAGTCAGGAGTGCGGGGGGCCGCTGCATCTTTAAATGACTCTTTCAGGGGTTAGGGGCTCCTCTGCCCAGTGGCAAGCTGTTTATTTGCTCTTTACACCTCTCCTCCACACTTCGTCTGTATTACAGCTATTCTGAGGTGTTCCTCCCTGTTTCACAGGATACTGCTCCCTTTGCTGAGTGATGGGGTTTCCCCTGTCTGTGCAGGCTAATTTCAGGGCCATGCAGCTCTGCACCCCTCCCCGTGCTCTAGATGCTCCTCGCGGTTATGGACGCTGCAGCCATCTTAGTTTTATGTACCGTAGTGCAGGAAACTGGGTAACACACGAGCCGGGCGGTTGCGTTGCCTCTGCTTTCCTCCGCTGGCCGCTCCCGCCAGGAAGGGTCCCGCTCAGTCCCCCTGACCTCACAGGGGACTTTTCTTGTGGCTTGGGGGTAGGGGTAGACTCACCCAGCTCGGTCGTGCACTGATCCAAGATGGCCGGCTCCCGATCGCTCCCGCCGGCACCACCCCCGCGCTCCCCAGTCAATCTCTCCCCTCTCCGATGTACCCAGAGAAGGGTGCACTTAAGGTTGGTCCTAGGGGGGGGGAGCGCTCGCGTCCTGGTGCTCCTTCCTCGGGGAAGGGGGGTGGGGGTTCAGGCAGGTCAGGTCTCCCGCTGGCAGACGGAGCTCACACAGAGCACGCTTCCCGTACCTCGCGGTAGTCCTCAGCGGCCATCTTTGATCTACTGCAGGGCTAGGGAGGGAGCTTAGGGGTTTCGGCTCTTACTCTGTGAAGCGCTATGTACATTAATGGCACTATATAAATAAAGAAAAATAAAGAAAACCTGGCGCCAAATGTTCGTATGGAAAGTCCTGTGATCTTCAAAGAATCTGCATATATGCTTGACAGGCCATGAAACGAAAAGAGAAAAAACAAACACACATCATAGCGCACAACTGTGGGTAAATCAGTATACAATATGTACCATATATAAATAAAAAATTCCTAGTGAACAAACTACGAAATATATATTAAATAAAATAATGAACTATGTCATAATTGACAACACTGATACAATGGACAGCAGCTCGTCATCCGGAGATGGGAAAAATCAAAACCCTACTTTCAAAAAGCAAGGTTTTGGCAAGCGATGAACAAGCAGAGTCCTCACAACACAGGAAAATGTCCTGGCAAGACGCAGGATCTGCCACCGGTATCCACGCCCGAATTCCCTTCCGGTATGCACCAAACACTAGCTGGTCAGTGGAGATGGTCTCTCAGGGGTTCATAGACCTGCATAGGCACTGCTGGATGCCCTTCCTTCCTCCTCCTTCCTCCCGGCACAGGACGCGTGCCCGCGCGTGAATGTGCTCGTGCAGTTAAAGGGACAGTGGCTGGTTACCAAACACCGGTAACTTGCAGTGAAAAACTGAAAGTCCTAGCTAGACAGGCTGCACACACAGTGATCAATGTGGTGCTTAGGGTGACTGATGGCACCCACCCTACGCGTTTCGTCGAACTGAATCAACTTCCTCAGGGGCTTAAATGCTCGTTGTGGTCGTGGAGATGCTCCTATATGCGACCGTCACCATCCTTTTTTTAAATTTTATTAATAAAGATTTTTTTTTACTAACACCATACTGTTGTGCTGTAAATGTTTTGACTTTCTGTACTTTAATAAAGGAGATGTTGCGTGTTTTAAATTTTATTAATAAAGAATTTTTTTTACTTACACAAGACCTGCACAATTCCAGTCCCGAGGGCCACAAACAGGCCCAGTTTTCAGGCAATCCTGAAAACCTGGCCTGTTTGCGGCCCTCGAGGACTGGAGTTGTGCAGGCCTGACTTACTGTACTGTACACCATCCTACTGTAAAGGTTTTGACTTTCTGTACATAAATGTTTTTACTAGCAGTACACCATATACCTGTAAATGTTTTGACTTTCTGTACATAAATGTTTTTACTAGCAGTACACCATACACCTGTAAATGTTTTGATTTTCTGTACATAAATGTTTTTACTAGCAGTACACCATACACCTGTAAATGTTATAAATTGCTTTACACTTTAATTAAATGTTTTTAAATTGTATTTGTAAATAAATGTTTGTGTACTTACTCCACCAATAAAAGAAAATGTTGATTTGTTTTAAATTGTTCCCTTGTCTCCTTTTATACTGTAACAAAATTCAGTGTTTCTAGAACATACAGTACTGTCCAGGCATACTGTACAGTACTGTATTGTATACTGTAGGCATGCTCAGTACATCACAAGAGTATTAAAACAATACATGCTGTACGGGTATAGAATACACATATGTACTGGAATACATGTAGAATAAATGCATAATTTTTATTTTTCGGGTTTATTATACAGAATATATATATATAAAAAGTATTGTATACGGTCTGAAAACAACAGCATACCGTTTCAAGTTTTCTATGAACTCTCAGTTACAGTATTCTATCCTAATCAATAACCATGGCCACTAAACTGTTGACTCCGGTACGTGTTTTTTTTTAATCCGATTCAGCAATGTGCAGGCATTGTTACACAAAGCGATATTATCCATCAAAATCCCTCCATTTGCCGTTTTCCGCATGAGATGACAAAGTTTTCTTTGCTGAGGAAAAACAAAAGTACAAGTTTTACTGTAATGGTCAGTGAGTCCCCTAAAGAAGTTCCCACAGTCAGTCCCACCAAAAATTTTCTCGGGGGGCGTCTCCTGTTCACATGCGCATGCGCTTACTGTCGATGTGATGACACGCATATGCGTTTCAAGAAGGTTCCAATGCGCATGCGCCTAGTTTTCCACCAATTGTTCAGTATCTACTGTAGAAGCTGCTCAGCCAATGATATTGCTTACAGGAGAATCGCTTGACTGTGCATTGATATTTATATTTCAAAAACAGAATAAAATATGGCAAGATTACTCACCATAGACTTTGCCAATCAGCTGGCACCGAGCCACTGCCAGTCCCGTATTCTTGATTATACACGTAGTTGACAGGTGACAGCGGGACTACTACACCTGTAGTCAGCTGATGAGGCTGGAAATCGCTTAGGTACATGCAAGCTTGCTGGAATCTGTACGCGAAATCCGGCTCAGGCTGCAGGTATCTGGGCGGGGACGGACAGCAAGGGTTGCCGGTCACCAGGTTTTCACTGACGGTCGGACGTTATTGGAAGCTGGCGCTGTCGCTGGCACATTGCTTGCCTGACGTTTCTTAGTTGGTTTTAACATGACCTTTCGCATTTTGAAATCTCCATGATCAAAGATACGGGAAAAATCTGGTGCTACACACCAATACCCTCCTTTAACACCGTGTGCGGGATCAATACGAAAAAAAAACACGGATCGATACATACAGTAACTTTTTTCTTATTGCACGCTTCCACGCATGAGCATCTAGTGAAAATTTGTAAAAGTCATAGTTTTCGATAATATACTGATACATTTGAACAACTGTTGCCATCTTATCATCTGTTGCATTAATCGCGGCCCATATTAAATAAGCGTACGTTCTGTCGGGTTTTTGAAACACGGACTGCAGTTGTGCACTCATGTCGGGACTCTCAGGACAATAAAACAAGACCAGACACTGTGCATTTATTTTTTAATATAAAAAGCCTAAATTGATACATTATTGTAACTTCTTCAGTACCAAGGCCAATTTACAATGGACCACTGTGGTATTTTTTTTCGACACATTACTGAAGCGCATGCGCATTACAATTCATGAATATCTGTCACCTGGCGGATACGCGAAGAATTGCAACCAATTAAATCTGAACCATTGTCAATAAACACATCAATAAACACATCAACCGCGGGTGACGCCGACATGAATGCAACATGAATGCAGCATGAGCGCGGTGAAGAGCGTGGCATTCAGAAAAAATTAGGAGATGTTGGAGAATAAAATGGGCCGCGGATGTATGTTTATTTGTCTGGTTTTGTCAACAACCAAGGTAATCCAAATGTGAGACTATGCACGTGCCCTGGGCTTTTCTGTGTAGTTTGGGCTAGTCTGCAGCTCTGATCATGTACAGATTATAAAGTAAAATAGAATTGCTGCCTGCTCTGTTATTTATAAGTATCTCTTTGAGAGGTGTTTACAGTGAACTTCATTGTGTTTCCTTTCTTTGCCCAGCCATTGCATAAGACCTGCGAAGAGCCCGTGTACACTTCTAAAAAATGTGCAATACGCGAGGGGGGTACTGTAAAGATCCGGGAGTCACGCCACCCTCGGCGTGCTCCCCTCTCACCTACAGCTCCGCCGGGTCGCCCCGCGGCACGCAGGCAGCCTCCCTCCAGAACGCCGATCGCAGCTCCACGTGGGCGCACGCGCGCACGTCAATGCTCTTCTTCTAGTGTTGGGCTGGCAGGTATGCCCGGTCACGCGTCCACAAGCGCAGCTACACGGAGGCGCGGCCACATGGAGGCGCACCAACCCCTTAAAGGCACAGCACCTCAAACTATTGCTGCAATCAAATGCAGCCGTACTACTGGGCTTTATTGCTCCTCCCCTGGGACTCATGCTGGACCTATCCCTGCCGTAGCCTGGCCCTTCCACACACCCCCACCTTGCTGCGCTGCCATTGGACCCTCTCTCCTATATATACCCTACAGTTTCACTGACTCGTTGGCTGAGCATAGAACCAGTTGTTCTCATCACTCTCTGCCTCCCTAGTTTTGTCCTGTCTTGTCCTGTCTTGTTTTGCAGTCTTCCTCGTGTACCGAACTGGCTTCCTCTACGACTATCCGCACCTCTGGCATCCCAAACTTGGCATACAGCAATACGACTATCCGCACCTCTGGCATCCCGAACTTGGCATACGGCAATACGTCTCTCCGCACCTCTGGCACCCCGAACCTGGCAAATGGTAAATGATTACGTCTCTCTCTCTAACCCCGGACTTGGCTAACAGCACCCTCTACCATCCGTACTTCTCCTGCCCCGACTCGGACTCCCAGACCACTCTACTCTCAAGACGTGCCCTCGTGGCTGTGGGTGGCATTATATCCTATCCCACCTTAGCACCGCGGTCCCGCCTCGTTTGTGGTGAGCTCGTCCTGACACCGATGCACACTGCCATGCACATGTAAGCAATTTACAAATAATCTAGTGTGTTTAGGTATGTATTGCATATTAACTTGATTTTTGGCCCTTACAACCGGGCAGTGTATTTGTATCAACTGGAAATGATTGTATCCAAACATAAAAATGTTGTTGCTAACAGATGTTGCAGTTATTGCTCCCACTGGCGCGTTTCAGTGGGACACCCAACGCGCCAGCTGGAGCAGATGCCATTAAATAGCATAGGCGTGCGCGAAGGGGTGCGATGACGTTTACTAAATCTGTACCTGCATGTGTCTTTAAATCACATATACTACAGCCTTACCAGAACAAAAGAGATGTCTTCCTATTGTTTTACATTGGGAACAAAGTGCTAATTTGCATACGTAATAGATGTTGAGTGCAATCAAGGGAAACAATGTTGCTGATAGTGAAACAAAGACTGATAATTTAACACTACAACTGACTAGTCTTTTACTTTTCTACTTCATCTAATAACACATTTCTAATTGGAAAGACAATGCCACCTTGATTTTTGAATAGACCTCTCTCGTGGATCTTGGCCAAGTTACAGAAGCAACCTGTAGCCTGCTACAAATATCACTGTCTCCTCAACCACAACTTCCATTTCCAGGAGCAAATCACAATTCTACATACTGTATACATGTGGTTTACTGGTTTTGTTATGTGAAATCCTTGCAGTACCATTATACGGCTAACATAAAATATGTTATTTTCTATACATTTTTTGCCACCGGGGCTCATTATTTAATCCTTCAAATATTCTATAAAGAAATGTACTTTCATTATGTGTGCCTTTTCTAAAGCAAAAACGACAAAAAGGAAAAGGCAAAAATGGGCACGCTAGAACTTCCAATATACACTATTATTTTATTTACTACATGTAAAAATAATGATATAAATAATATGCTCTCAGAGTCAGCATATACTTTAATTAATAAACATGTACATTGATATATTATTATCACACAATACTTAAGTAATAATTCCTGAAGAACCGGGCATTACAGGCCAATAATGCCCTGGCTGGAAGAGTTGAAGGCCCGAGGCAAAGCCGAGGGACTTTAACCCAGCCAGGGCATTATTGGCCAGTAATGCCCTCTTCTGAGGGATTATTACTATTATAGGCTAAATGTAGGCTTTTTTTCATAAATAATAGACACTTTTGTATAGTTAAATAGATTTTTTTTATTAAAATAAAATGGTAAATACATTCAAGCACATCTATATACACTTACACTGCAGCTATCTATATCCACACACTGCTGCCCCGTCTTTGTACACACACACACACAACACAGCACCTCTACACACAGCAGCTCAACACAACACAGCAGCTATACACACACACAAACACATGTTACACCCATAAACACTGCTGCTGACACGGACACACACACACAGTAGCAGCTCTATACACACACACACAAAACACAGCACCTCTACACACACAACACAGCAGCTCTACACAAAATACAAACTGCTGCTACATACACGCTACACCCATAAACACTGCTGTTGACACTGTCACACACACACACACAAACACACACACACACACACTGGAGCTCAATAAACACACGCACACACACACAATGGAGCTCTATACACACACACACAGCACCTCTACACACACACACAGCAGCTCTACACACACAAACTGCTGCTACACACATAAATTATGCTGCAGCTGCTACACACACGCTACACCTGTAGACACTGCTGACACTGACACTGATTGACACACACACACACACACACACACACACACACACACACACCACACACAACACACACACACACACACACACACACACACACACACACACACACACACAGCAGCTCTACACACACACACACCTCTACACACACACACACACACACAGCATCTCTACACACAACACAGCAGCTCTACACACAAACTCTGCTATTGCTACACACATATACTGCTGCGGCTCATTTTATTCTAACGCCGCGTTTTTCCTGGCTTTTTTCTCGAATGCGATGCACTTCACCGGGAGCATGCCACATTCATTTTGCGTTCTCAGTCACGGGTCATGCGCGGGTGACGAGCGGTTGATGCGTTTATTGAGAATGGTTCGGATGTAATAGGTTGCAATTCTTTGCGTGTCCGCCAGATGGCAGATATTCATGCATTGTAATGCGCATGCGCTTCAGTAATGTGTCGACTTGCAGGTGTTTCGTTTAAAAAAGATACCACAGTGTGCTATTGTAAATTGGCCTTGAGACTGAAGGAAGAGGTTACAATAATGTATCCATTTAGGCTTTTCAGATTAAAGAAAGACAAAGACCAGTTTCTGTTATTCTCCAGAGACCCACCGCCATGAGTGTTAAGTGCAGCCCGTTTTCCAAAAACCCGACAGAACTTACGCGTATTTGATATGGGTCGCGATTAATGCAACAGAGGATAAGCTGGCAACAGTTGTTCAAATTTATCAGTATTTTATCGAAAACTATGACTTTTACAAATTTTCGCTAGCTCGTCATGTGTGGAAGCGTGCAATAAGGAAAAGGTTATGTAGCGATCCATGTTTTTATCGTATTGATCCACAATTTATTGGAGGGTATTGGTGTGTATCACCGGCTTTTTCTGTATCTATGAACATGCAGACGGCAAAAGGCGAAAGGTCGTGTTAAAACCAACTAAGAAACGACAGTCGCTGCCAAGCAATGCGCCAGCACCAGCACCGGCTTCCAATAACGATCCCACCGTCAGTGACAACTCTTGCTGTCTGTCCAGCAAGCCTGAGCCAGATTTTGTGTGCAGTTTCGATCAAGCTTGCATGTACCTAAGCGATTTCCAGCCTCATCAGCTGACTGGTGTAGTAGTCCCGGTGCCAACTATCAACGTGTATGATCAAGAATACTGGACTGGCAGTGGCCCGGCGCCGGCGCCAGCTGAATGGGAAATTCTATGGTGAGTAATGTTGCCGTATTTATTTATTTATTTTTATTTTGAAAATATCAATATCAGTGCGATTCAAAAGTCAAGCGATTCTCCTGTAAGCAATATCATTGGCTGAGCGGCTTTTACAGTACTGCAGATACTGAACAATTGGTGGAAAGCTAGGCGCATGCGCATTGGAAACTTCTTGAAACGCATATGCGTGTCATCACATCGACGGTAGGCGCATGCGCATGTGAACAGAAGACGCCCCCCGAGAAAATTATTGGTGGGACTGGCTGGGAACTTCTTTAGGGGACTGACCATTACAGTAAAACTTTTCTTTTGGTTTTTCCTCATAAAACAAAACGGCTAATGGAGGGATTTCGATGGATAAGATAATAAAAAATGCACAACTGCGCACCAGGGATTAATGGAAGGTAATTTATTAAAAATACACAAAAACTGAGGGGATCCAACCCCACCTCAGAACAGCTGTGCAGCTGAACGGCTAAGTACTACCAAGGAGAACACCTAATGGTGACTAAACCCTAAGCAGCACAGTATACAAATACAGTAAAATTTATATAAAAACATGAAAGAAAAAAAACAAACATGAAAACAACCTATCAACAGATTTGTATAGAAACCGCCATAGGGTTGGGCACTGGCAAGGGGAAACGGACACTCACACTGAGACAGTCAGCAGACTCGCGGTGGCTGCACAGGATCCGGATTTCGGCACCGCGGAGATGGATAAAACCGCTGCTGTTTCCTGCAGGCTCCGTCTCAGCTTACCAGCATACACGCGCAGGATGACCTGTCGTGACCTCTACGCGTTTCGTACCAACCACTGGTCCAATCACTGGAATATCTCCAATCCGGGGGTCCGTGACATAGGGACAGAAACAAAGAAAAATAATATTGTAATAAGTAATGTTAAAATGGGACAAACAACATGAAACACTTAAACAATCAAGCTGAAAGAAAAAGAGCTATTTATTTGGAATAAACAAGCATGTGTGACCAAGTGGGGCAGACACCGGCAGCAGTGGAGGTCCTCACGGGCTCCCTGATGTGTAATTTCTTTCCCTCTAACTTCGGAACACTCTCCAAGATGGACGCCGAGTAAGTGAACTCCACACTCTCCTGCTCTCCTGCTTGCCAGCACAGCAGCCTCAATGATGCTGCTTCCTGCTTCACTTGATTGACACTTCTCACAACCAGTGTAACTCCATGATGCCGTGACCTATGGCCCTACGCGTTTCGTGACTGACATCACTTCCTCAGGGGCCCCCTTCTCAGTGGAGTTCCCTTACTCAGCGTCCATCTTGGAGAGTGTTCCGAAGTTAGAGGGAAAGAAATTACACATCAGAAAGCCCGTGAGGACCCCCACTGCTGCCGGCGTCTGCCCCACTTGGTCACACATGCTTGTTTATTCCAGTCCTGCTGTAAGTAGGGTTTTGGGTTTTAACCCCTTGATGACCCGCTGCAGCAGGCTCCGTTTATTTTATTAAATAGTTATTTTCTTTCAGCTTGATTATTTTATGTTTGTCTTCAGTTAAATGTTTCATGTTGTTTGTCCCATTTTAACATTACGTATTACACTATTATTTTTCTTTGTTTCTGTCCCTATGTCACGGACCCCCGGATTGGAGATCTTCCAGTGATTGGACCATCTGGATTATCTTCCCTTCCAAATGTTTGGACTCTATTACGGACTTTGGACTCGTTTTTAGGGCGCTGGTCTGTATATGTTCTTTGTGTTCTCTCTGGTGTTGTTCTGCTAGTGTTCCTGGATGCCCTGTACATATTGTGTAATTATTGCTAGTATTTTATTTAATTGCACGTAGCGCCTAAGCACTTTTCTTTGTGTTATCTGTTGATCTACAGTACTGTATCTAATATTTTTGTTATTTCGGTAGATTTATATTACAACAGTATATATATTTTTTATATTTATATTACAACAGTATATATATTTTTTATATTTAGATTTATATTACAACAGTATATATATTTTTTATATTTATATTACAACAGTATATATATTTTTTAGATTTATATTTATATTACAACAGTATATATATTTTGTATTTTTATATTTATATTACAACAGTATACTGTATATATTTTGTGTATTTATATTTATATTACAACAGTATATATATTTTGTATATTTATATTATAACAGTATATATATTTTTTATATTTATATTACAACAGTATATATTTTTTTAATATTGCTGCATATTAATAGAACAATATATTGTGTACTGTTGATCTACTGTCTCCAATATTTTGGTTATTTCAATTTATATTTATATCACAACAATACTGTATACAGTATATATTTTTTTATATTGCTGCATATTGATACTGTAGAACTGTGCTGTAATACTGTAATGCTGTGCTTGTGGCCTACTGCACTGTAATTTACCGGATTGTTTTTCTTTACATTGTAGGGAGACAACTCTTCTGGTGGACAAAATAAGTGAGGAGAATGATGAGAAGAGTGCATTAAGTGTCAAATACACTCTGCAGGAAAATCACAATCTCACTGTACCCGAGACCAGCATAAAGAAGATGAGACGTAGCATTGGATGGAAATATGGACGTGTGAGGTTAGTACTGGACAGTACAGGAGGTAAAAGTGTTGTTTAGGAAACTGTACTGTACCGCTAAAATGATTTATTCCTTGTCATTACAGAGTGTACCCCATGATAAGGGATGCAAACAAAATCAAAAGAGTGGTCCAGGCCCAGGCATGGATCGACAGTGGGGAAACTTTCCAGGATTGCATCTTCACTGACGAGTCTACTGTGTCGCTGGAGAGATTTGCAACCTTTGCATTTCACAAAAAAGGTCGCATATCTATGAAGCCGCGGCCAAAACACCCCGTCAAGCTGCATGTGTGGGGTGCCATCTCTAGGCGTGGACTAGGATGCATTGTCATCTTTGAAGGTAAAATATAATGTAACCTTATGCACTGTACTGTACTAGTGTAGCCTTATGCACTGTACTGTACTATTGTGCAGTTTTTTGAGCACTTTTCTTTTCTTGTTATAGGAATCATGAAAAAAGCTTTCTTCCAAGACAAAATTGTGCCTGAGATAGTTGAATACATCACACGCGAGTTCCCGGATGGTCACCGTTTCTACCAGGACAACGATCCGAAGCCCACCGTGTCAACAGCGCATATCCTTGAGCGCGGTATCAACTGGGTGAAGACGCCAGTGGAGTAAGTGCGGTAACCGTGTCTCATTTTTTCCCCACTGTTTTTACTGTGTACTGTATCTCTTAAACTAATTGTCCTTTTTTTCCAATGACAGATCACCAGACTTCAATCCGATCGAAATGGTCTGGCATCAGCTAAAGGACCATATCCGGAAAGTGGTGAAACCCTCCAAAAAGGATGAGTTGGCGAAAGGCATAATGAGTTTTTGGAACGATGTACTCACCGTGGAACGCAGCAATAAATATATAGACCATATTGCGACAGTGTTGTCCATTGTGATCACGCGTAATGGGCAAGCATCAGAAAAGTAGTACTGTACTGTAGTATTGTAAGTACAGTATGATACAGGTAAGTATGGCACAGATTGTTTCTTTTCTAATAGTCAGAGTATACAGTAGTTCCAGTATAGACTAGTTTGACAGTACTAACTGCATACACAATGCCATAATGCCATAATTGAGTATGCACCTTCAGTACAGTAACTGCTCAATTATTTTCTTTCCAGAGAGAGCAGCACCAGCCATCTGGTTACATAGTATTTAACAGTAGTCAGAGTATACAGTAGTTCCAGTATAGACTAGTTTGACAGTACTAACTGCATACACAATGCCATAATGCCATAATACAGTATGCACCTTCAGTACAGTAACTGCTCAATTTTTTTCTTTCCAGAGAGAGCAGCACCAGCCATCTGGTTACAAAGTATTTAACAGTAGTCAGAGTATACAGTAGTTCCAGTATAGACTAGTTTGACAGTACTACAGGAACTGCCTACTATAGTCCAATGTGGAGAAGCTATACAGTACACAATGCCATAATACAGTATGCACCTAACTGCTCATTTTTTTCTTTCCAGAGAAAGCAGCACCAGCCATCTAGTACTTCACTTCACACAATGCCATAATACAGTACGCACATAACTGCACTCATTTTCTGTTTTCTTGTCTTTTCAGGAAAAAGGGATGGCCTTGGGGGAAGTGGGGGTGTTGTGTGCATTCTAATCTGTTTGCACAGTCAAGTGTACAGTACAGTATATAAACAGCAGTAATGATGTACACAAAACCTCTCCTCTCTCAATGAATTACTGTACTGTACACAGAATAAGGAAGAAGATAAAGACGGAAAAAATTATATTACTATACTGTATATATATATTATACATTATATATTATTAAATAATATTATTATAAATGTGCATTATTAATGTTTATCCATGTTTTCTAAATGTTTTATAAATGTTTATCCAATTTCAATCTGCCAGAAGAACTTAATAAAGACTGCATTATGTATTATTCATGATTATTTTTATATTTGTATTTTTTGGCTCCCATCTCAAAGAGGATTACATGCAGGCGCAGTGAGGTGATTGACGCTCGGCTAGGGACGGATTAAAAACACAATGACTAGCTTCAGAAAATTAATGACTCTGTGGAGGTGTCTGTCGATAAGAGTTTGTGTGTGCGTGGGGGAGGGGGTTGCATGAAGGATTAGCTGTGCAGCAGTTCAAAGAAATAACATAGAGTACAGTAATTTCAAAAGGCAGTTCATCATAATAATTTGATCCCTACACCCCCAAATACAGTACATAAAAAGCACACAAATTAACCATGTGCAGTCAAACTCACAGGGTCGCAGTCAAAAGCTACAGCACAGATTGAATATCGTAATATCAAGATTGTTTTTGCATGCTTGTGGATAAAAAAACAGTTAAAAAATTATAATATTTTTTTTTTTTTTTTGGGCACTCACTCAAGAAAGCAGTGGGTGAAGTTACAGGCGCATGTGCAGTAATCAACTAGCTCCCATCCGAAAGAGGATTACAGTACACACAGCTGCATAGAGAGGTGATGCTCTGCCCGTGACAAAGGTGCTGCTACCAGGGGAAAGATGCAACAACGAAAAAAAGGAGATAAAGAACCCCTATGTTGGGAGCACTCAGCGGCTAATGATACTGATGTGAGAGTTCTATAATAAAACCTGATAAAGACACAAATTGTTATTGTAATATGTATAGTGAAATTGGGTTAAAAAACAATTTTATTGGGAGAAATCCTCAATTAAAATAAATTGTCCTCAATGTAGATGAATCCTATATTAGCGGCAAATTAAAAATTGGGTGGAGGTAGGGTGAACCAAAAGGGATATATATTCCAATTAAATTCTAGGCTATCTGGATATCCTCCAATGAGGCAGGTAAGTGTATGCCAAATGGTTTTGATAGTTAGGTACAGTGTGTAGCATAACCATATACAATGTCTCAAAGATTGAGCGGTTGAAATCCAGTGCTGCGAGTCCAACAGGTTGGCAGGTATACAATATCTGCCAAGATGTTTCTGACAACGACTTATGCCCGGAGCCTTCTCTGCACAACTAAAATAGCTTAGTGCTGCTCATAGAATATAGAGATCACATACGGTATTGTATATGGTATGGCTCAAGTAATAAATTGTCTATTAAGTTTAAACACAATCTATGCAGTTAATAGCTGTGAACAACTTTTAAGAACCAGTGCTGCGAGTCTAACAGATAGGCAGCATAAGATTTCTGCCCAGGTGTTTGGTAGACAACGGCTTGTGCCCGGTGCCCACACAGATATATATAAGTGACAGGCTCGTGAAGTCCAAGATATCACAGTTATGCACACTCTATAACCATACATGTATGTTAATGGCAATAGAGTAATATGCAGCGCTGGTGTCTAGTCCCCTTCGCAGTTTAGCAATAGCGGGCTGATTATGTCAAAGGCACTTATACTCTACGTATAGTAAAACCATAATATGTACAACTGTTACCTAAAAACAGTGTAGCACCCAGCGTGGCTAGGACACAAGGCAGACTTTGCGTGTCTGCGGCATCACGTCCTAACCTGTAATGTCTGTGGATAGCCTATACAATACAAGACCCCCCTCTACACACACCATACAGACCGTGGAAGTCTGTAAGCCGTAATACTTCTCAGCATAGGAGACAGTGGATCAGTGATCGAGTACCGGAAATGACGAACCCGGAAGTCTCGGGAACGTCACCTATGACGTCATTACGTCCGTGAATGCCGACGTATGTTTCGCTGACAACGCTTTTTCGAGGCTGGTTTGAGCACTCCCCTATCCCTGCTATTTAAAGGGGTAGAAAGGCAAACTAATTGGTTCATAGCATTGTAGTCGCACTTGAAGTTTAATTTGCATAATCAAATGGGCACATGATGAATGGAAACTGTGGTCACTAGGGACCTCTAGTGGTCAAACTAAAGAGCATACACAGTCTAATATAAGCAGATCATAACAGGGTATGTGAAATAGTGTGGATAAAGGTTTAGATGAAGGGGTAAAAAACAAACCCCTCATTTAACCCTTGGGGGGAGAGTGTCCCCAGTGTGTAAATCCACCTTGATTCTTTTTGGAGCAGTACCTGATCCCAATCACCCTTCCTTTGGTCCATGGAATATTGATCTATGCCTATAAATGATAGAACTGTGTTGTCCCCTTGGCAGTTATTGTATACCTGCCAACCTGTTGGACTCGCAGCACTGGATTTCAACAGCCCAATCTTTGAGACATTGTATATGGTTATTCTACACACTGTACCTAACTATCAAAACCATTTGGCATACACTTACCTGCCTCATTGGAGGATATCCAGATAGCCTAGAATTTAATTGGAATATATATCCCTTTTGGTTCACCCTACCTCCACCCTATTTTTAATTTGCCTCTAATATAGGATTCATCTACATTGAGGACAATTTATTTTAATTGAGGATTTCTCCCAATAAAATTGTTTTTTAACCCAATTTCACTATACATATTACAATAACAATTTGTGTCTTTATCAGGTTTTATTATAGAACTCTCACATCAGTATCATTAGCCGCTGAGTGCTCCCAATATAGGGATTCTTTATCTCCTTGTTTGTTAGTGCAGTAAATTATCCTGAGCGAGGGGAGAGCGCTGTATACAGTATGCCGAAATGTGACATTGTTACAGTACTGTACACGCCTATGCGTTTCAACAATTTTCAAATGAGACATACTGTACAGCATGTATACTTTAAATATGCAAATTTACAATTACTGCGCACGCACACAGACTGTGCTCTGAGGTATTAGACTTCCAAGACAACAGCTCGCAAACGCCCCCTGAGTTTTTACATGGCATTGCAGTATTGCAGACAGCGAGAATAAAATGCTAATATCAGGAGCGCTAAAATAACGCAATTCACTCCGGGCAAAAAAACCCCAAAAAACGCACCTAACCGGGATTATCTGTGAGCCGCGGATCTAGCCGTTTTAGACTCAGGTCAGCCGCCACTGTACAACACAACAACAAATGCTGCTACACCCATAAACACTGCTACTGACTGACACACACACACACACACACACACACACACACACACACACACCCACACACCAACACCACACACCACACACACACACACACACACACACACACACACACACTGCAGACAGCCACTTACTTATTTGCAGACTCTCTCTCTCTCTCCCCCCTCCCAATTCAACTGAATCTGCTCAGTCAATCTCAGTCAGCTCTGGAGGGGGAGGAGTCAACCTGTGGCTGATACTTTCTGACCAATCCCCTGCCCTGTCTCAGAGCTGTTCTGAAAGCTGATTGGCTGGAAATAAAAACATTGAAAATTAGCACATTTCACAGCTGTAAAAATTCCGGGCATTACTGATTGGATAATGCCTGGAATTTTACTGCTTTAGCCTATAATAATTAATACTGCAGAGACATCACAAATCTATCCATTAATATGTACATGAAACGTTAAAACTCTGAAATATAAAGTTATCACTCCCTTTCTCTCAACAATGTCCCTGGTGAAGCACAAATGTCCATCAAACACAATGCAGAAGGATTTGGCTACTGATTTGATCATAGTCTGTGTGTACAAATAGCATTAAGCAGCTGTCAATGGAGATCCACAAACTCCATTACTGATCTAACGAAGCGTTACTTTAAGTTAACACCTCATTAAGTGCTAATGGGTATTTTAAAATCTCACTAACGCAGTGTTAAGTGCTGTTTTAATCCGCAACGGATCCTAGGATTCGTATAAAGGACATTAGAGCTAATGATATGCAAAAGAGAGGTTCACTGTAACAATGCCTATCCACTGAGCTCCGTCATAGTTAACATAGGGATTTAACTATGTGCTAGTTGGGACGAGACCTATTTTAGTCCAAAGCACTATTCCTTCAAACCTCCTTCCAAATAACATATGGAGAGACACCTGTACTCACTTCAAAATTAGCACACTTTAGATACCTGGGAAATATGCAAAGTATATTTATATATACCGTAAATGATCGTAAATGACCCACAGTCCACACCTTATAAACAATTTTGATTAGACCTATACTGATAAGCCTAAGACCCCTGCTGATAAAGGGGATATTAATGTCAGGCACAGAAGGATCAGAACCCACAACCCTCTGTTATTCAGGGCCAGCCTGACCTGAATCTGCTCCTCGCACACCTGTTCAGGGGCTACCGGTGATCTTATGAGATTGAAGTTTCAGCAGTCTCTGTCATGATAGAATCAGGTAAGGTCAATGACAATGAGGAAAACAAAAAGTAGTACATCTAAAAAATCCATTTGTTTAAAATCTAATTTCTATGTAAAAATTATGCCAAAATCATTATAAATTCTCTGCTGATGGGTCTCCAAAAGCATAATATCAAAGCCCTGCAGCTGGTGAAAAATGCCACTGACCGTCTTGTAGCAGGTAAGGCAAGGAGAGGCGGTATCTCGCCAGTTTGACAAGATCTGCAATGGCTCCCGGTGGAGCAAATGATTCATTTTAAGATCTTGGCCCTCACCATCAAGGCTATCGATGGGACTAGTACCCCATTACCTTCAGCACTGTCTTATCAGTAACACCCCCAATCAGGCCCTTAGATCTGCCATGACACCTCAACTTATTAAGCCTCGGAGGAAGGTCATTAAAGCTGGAGTGAGGCTTTTTCAAGTTCCGCCCCAAGACTGTGGAATAAGCTCCATTGTGCTTTAAGAAATCAGGAAGCTTTACTTCAATTCAGAAAGGAATTAGAAACCTTCCTTTTTAAACAAAACATTGCAAACAGATCCTAATACCCTTGCAGGCAGATCTCCTTCTCCCGTTTGTTCTTTCCACCCTTTGTTGGTCTTCCTCATCATTCCCCTATACTTGTAACTCCCTTTCGATGTCATCACATCCTTTCCAAAATTGGACTCTGTCACATGTTTACTACAACCAATCAGATTGGGGATATACCACATGATGCCTCACATGATATATCTCGCAATCCGATTGGTTGGAGTAACATGTGATGGCAGCCATCTTGTTCTTGGTGATGTCATCTTAAAGGGGGGGGCACAGACTTCCTAATTTGCTGGCTTCCCTACCTATACATAACGTCAAGTCGTTAAAAAAAAAAAAAAAAAGAGTTCTGTCAAATGGTACTCCATCCAATAGGATTGGAGGTGTTTAATTTGGCAGTAAATGTGATGTCACAGGCATTATATAAGGCCTGTCTTGTCTAATTGAACCTCAAGAAGATGACGGGAACACATCTCCCCCCACCCCCCCTGGAATGGATTACAAATACAGAAGAAAGAAGAGAAGAACTGAAGAATAGAAGAAGCAACATACCTGAAGCTGAGGATCATTGCGTCGTGGATGCTGAGCTTCCGGTACACCGTGATTCGGAGGGTGAAGACATCTAAAGGTAAGAAAAACATTGGCTGTATGTAATTTTTATTTCTCAGGTATTTTGATTGTATTTTTTAATTTAAATTTTTTTGATACCCATTGATTGCCAATGTATATGTATCTATGCCCCTTTAGGGCTATAGATAAATACAGTGACAAGCAATGCATTTTTTGGCAAATGCTTGCTTTTATTTGTTTTATATGTGTTTTTGTTGATGGCTTTAAATCATTCTTATGTTTCTTTGTAGATTGTTTTAGCTATCCGCTAAGGTAATGAAGCTACTGCTGCGGCCGAGTTTATTCGAGCATTTGCCCGTTCTCGGCCGCAGCAGTAACCTGGCGCGCGCCAGAGGGTGCCCGGCGCGCCGAAGACACGGAGGAGCGCCCTCCGATCGGGGCTTTCTCCCTCCCGCTGCCGGGTCCGCCGGGTCCCCCGGAACCCCCTTCCGCCGTCCCCCACATCGCGGGACACCAGGGCTCCCTCGATGACGCGCGGCACGCCAAGGGAGTGCGGCTAGCATGCCGGGCATCCCCAGGCTTGCGAAGCTAGCCGCACTCAAATAAAATGTGCCGCCTCTGTACAGGCATACCCCGCTTTAAGGACACTCACTTTAAGTACACTCGCGAGTAAGTACATGTCGCCCAATAGGCAAACTACATCTTACGCATGCGCCTGTCAGCACGTCCCGAACAGCAATACCAGCTCCCTACCTGTACCGAAGCTGTGCGCATGCGGGGAGACTATAGAGCCTGTTACAAATGCGTTATTTACATCAGTTATGCACGTATATGACGATTGCAGTACAGTACATGCATCAATAAGTGGAAAAAGGTACTGCTTCACTTTAAGTACATTTTCGCTTTACATACATGCTCCGGTCCCATTGCGTATGTTAATGCGGGGTATGCCTGTACTTTAATTTTATTTTTACTAATAGTAAAAACTACGTTGATTTCAGCCTCGGGGACCCCCTACAATCCCCTACTTTCCGAGATACAGGCTCCAGTATGGGGTGCCGCTATCCCCCTACAGAATTTAAATCCCCTGGTCACGTGACGCTACAGATTTAAACACACAGGGGATACTGACACCCCATAATGGGGACTGTATCTTGGGAAGAAGGGGTCCCCGGGGCGAAAATCAATGCGGTTCAGCTCAGGAGACCCCCAACTCCCACAAACTAGTTTTAAAATTAATATTGGAACTGCACGATCGCCTGTTAGCTCTTCCAGGCTGCAGTTTCAACTATCAGCTTCCGCTCGCCAGGATTATAGCGCAATAACACTTAGAAAAAAAACAAGTCCCCGGACCTGAAATTAATGCAGTTCAGCTGCGGTAACCCCCTTTTATAATACTATCATTAAAATAAATAAAAGCCGCACGATCACCTGTTAGAGGCACGTAGGGAGAGTGAGTGATTCAGTCTCACTCTTAGTGCGTGTCTTGTAACAGACAGATGCAGCCTGGTAGGATTCACACGGCGCGTGTCCCATTCAAACGCAGTAACCCCACTGTGTAAATCTGATGGGCCATTACAGCATCTATGGACTATGCTAGGGAATATATGAGAGATGCTCATGGATTTTCCTCAACCGCTGGGCCAGAAGCGACAGTTTCATCTGTATGCTATAAAATAAAGTATCACAGAAAGTTTACAAGGCAACAGTGATTGCCCAATAGTATTTAATGACAATTAGTGAGCAAAAAATATACACATATAAAACTAAACGATGAACCCTTTCGGGTAGACCCTCGAGTGAAACAGCATCTCCTCAAGTACCAGTAATGCTTTATAAAAGCGCTATATGAATGGCTGCTGTGTAGGAAAACAATAAATAATTCCTATACACTATTTGTTTACTACCAATGATGAAGATTAATTTCCAGCAGTGGTGCTAATTGGCAAATTAAAGATGAGGGGGGCCTAGTCATAGGGGATAAAAGTAAGGAAGGTAACCAATGTAGCTGTTTAACAGACAAAACAAATGGGTATATAACTGCAGGTATTAATTGGTAGTAATAAAACAATGCCCTAATCAATAAGGGGTAGGGATAAATACCCTATAATTAGGCATTAGATAAGAATAAGTGAGTCTGGGGACTCTTTGATAAACAGCAAGAGAGGGGACCTGAGAAGTAGTGATAATGTATTAAGGTAGAGAATAACCTCCAAAAGAAGCACACGTATGGTTCACACCAAGGCTATTAAAACTTAACATTTAATGATAGTAAATAATATATGTCTACACTTGCTCAATAGTTAATTGTAGTGTGCATTTTTAAAAATAAACAGTAAAAATGACAGATGACGGACCGTGTCCTAGTGTCCACTTTAAATAATGTTGATAAGCTCTAGGGCTCTTACTAAATAGACATGATCAAAACAGTAAATAACTGCTAGATCAGAAGCAATGCACAGGTATTTGGGTAGTGTAGACTCCTCTATCAAAGTATAGAGATATATGAAATGGCTACAAGATACCCTGCTTATGTCTAACCCACTCACGTCTGTAATGGCTAACTAAATATAAAAGCCATGAGTAGCACATCGCAGCTCTAACATCACGCATAATTGTACTGCTACCTTAATTGAAATTCACAAACGCCTTCAATGTGGGAGACATATATTATGCATACATTCAATATTGCAGAGGTATTTCACAGATAAAATGTATAAGTGGATGCGAGTTCATTAGTAAACAAGTTGAAAGGAAAATATCTGCTATGGCTAAATAAATATGAGAGCCAAGAGGAGCACAGCACAGCTCTAACATCACTGCATAATTGTACCTCTGAGACTGTTTGAAATCTCCAGATAACTCCTCTGCAGATATAAACTCTGTGCAGAGATAGTGTGAAAGCAACGCAACCATCCTTAAAACATAAGATACATTATTTTTTCATAGTGATGATTGGGTACACTCAGATACCCAGAGAGGGGGATAGATGGAGACAGCTTTGTACAGATGCAGCAAGACCTACTGTATTTGGGGGCATGAAAACATGCAGTAAACGGTGTCCTGATCACTGCCCCTCCATGGCTCTTCTGCGGCCCCAAGAACAGCCGCATTTTTGGCCCAGAAAGATTAATGCTGTGGGGATAAATGCTTTTGAATGCAACAAAGGAAAGATGCTGTCGGTTAAGGAATCCTTGGTAAGCTAGATAACCCTGAAAGGGCTGCAAAGGCTTGTGTCACAAGTGGGCACAGAGAAAAGGGGTTTGGACATACTGCTGCGACACACTTTATTCGAGCAAATACCCAGTATATACCTGGCAGATACCTGGAATGCGCCGCTCCTCACCTCTGACAAGCCCCGTTGCGTTTGCCTTCCCAGCCATGGTTCATGCCTGGCTGACGGGCGGCTGATCTGTTAAATGATAATGATTAGGATTTAATAGGCTGCAATGCTTCGCGTGTCTACCAGATGGCATAAATTCATGAATTGTAATGCAGTATATATATATATATATATATACTGTGCAGTATTGCAGCCAGCGGGAATAAAATGCTTCAATCCCTGCCTGGAAAATAACGCAATGCACTCGGGCAGAAAACAGTCACAAACCTCAATACACCCAAGTATACCCGAATTTGTGGGACTAGCCAAGCTCGAATAAAGTGTGTCGCCAGTGTATGGTGAGGTGGAAGGCATGAAGTAAGACAAGAAGTTGTGTGGGAAAAATATTGTATAAAAAAACAAAAATAGAGCGCAAAAAAGGAAAACACAGTAAATCTCCAACCAATAAAATGTATATAAAAAATAAACAAATAGTACACTTACATATACTGTAAAATAAGATCATATGGATCCTCTCATTCCTCACACCCCAGTAGGCACAACCATAGGGGTCGGGTCCTGGAAACCCAGGTCCCGCAGTTCTCAATCCACAGTCTTTGATGGAAAATAAATGTGGATCCAAACGGAAAGCTGTTAGGGCAGTCGGAAAATATTGGGAATGGAAGTACTGCCACAACAGGGGCGAAAATCCAGCACAGCAAGTGGAACCAATAGAGCATGAGGTAAAACAGTCAAAATGATGATTATATATGGACAAGCTTGAAACAGCAGGAGGCACTGAAACTATCTGCATCTAATCCAGAATCCCTGTATGAGTGATCTGTCAGGCAAATGTAAGTCTCATAAACAGTCTCTACGAAAGGCCAGAGATACTGCTGAGAAATTAATGAACATGTGTGGGCAGGAAACAAGGAGCTACAGAATGAACATGCCTTGTTCAGCACAAAAGTTAGCTAATTAAACAAGCAGAGTTAGGGCAGAAACCCCCAGCACAATCAGCACATTCAGCACGACAATGAAACACCAAAAGATATTCTTACTCTTTCTTTATGCATTTATTGGAAGTGCAGCATGGTGAAGTCAAGCAATGTTACGTGCTCAACTGAGCCCTTTCTGGAACAGCTAACTCCCCCTGCAACAAATACTGGCTATCACTTTCCAGAACATTAATTCATTCAGTCACATCAAGTCTTGTGAAACTCAGATTAATCACGTGTGTGTTTTGGTTGCTTCCGATATCATTCATCTATTATTATTTGTTGTTTGTTTTACATCTCTAGATGTTTATCACTCTCTAATATTGGAAGCATAAATGAATTCTGAACATTAATAGTCACCGTCTCTTTCACGGCCCGGTAGCAAATGTCAGTTGAGTTCTTTATCAGTCACTAAATTCAAATGACAAAAGGTTCAATGTTAAAGCTTCCTCTGAGCTTATTTGTACCAGCAAGGTCAAAACAAATAAACCTTGATAACAACAGAGTGATTTCCCCCGTCTGCAAACCTTCTTTTTGAAAGAATGTATCAGTTTCTTAAGCCCTCCTGAAAACTGTTGATTTGTAAGGTTATCAGGGCATGGCTGGATCCAAAATTCCACGGCACATAACAAAGTAAACGTTTATCAAATAACATAGAAGGATAAGTCAGACAATTAATCACACATTTTATGGACGGGTTGCAGAAATAATTGGCATAATGCTTTTCTTTAGAGTGACCTCAATTTCCATAATTTAGTGTTTCAATCTTTGGGTTTAGAATACTAATTTATGCTCTGTGGGAACAGTGCAGGAGGCATTTCCTGTGAATAACTTCAGAATCCTTTTAGTAATTATGTCTGTAATCCCCACATCAACCTTGGATCAGCTTTAAACCAGCCTGGGTTAAGTTTAAGGCCAAATGGCTGCCTCTTACACCCCGTTCCCCCCCTCCTTCATAGAGGTCTGCTTTACTTGTGTGGAATACTCAGAAAAACAAGTTACAAAAGCTTTTAATCTCAATATGTTGCAGACTTTATAAAAAATTAAAAGCACGGAAATGTGGTTCTATTGCTTTCTGAATGTCAAGGGAATGTTATCTATCCTTGTGCACAAAGAGAAGGCGCTCATGCCTTGTAATGTGTAATAACTGAACAGCTAATGTAAAATCATTTGCTTGTGGCATTTAATAAAATATGCAAATTCATTAAATTGTTTGAAATTATCAAATGAAAAAAGACAGTCATGTTAAGAATTTCTATTCACTGTACTCTGTCCAAACCTCTTTTTTCCTTTTAATTAAATAGTGTTATACAATATGATGTTTCTTCTTCTTTGCTTCATAGTTTTGGCCTATTAAGTACATTTTGATGTTCTCATGTTGAGGAGAAGATGTATTCTAATGAGGCCAAACACTCAATTCTCATTCATTTTCTTATTTTTCCTTTGTGACCATGATCAGTTATGATTGTTAGTATTTTTCGAAGTGGCTCTTCCCTTATACCCATTTGCTTAAATTAGTCAATTAACGAAGGGCATGGCTTGATTGAGATAAAATATGACTGCTTAAAGCTGGAGCTCTGCAAGAAAGGGACAATCTATCAAATAAAACACAGATTTAAATTCTACAAAAAATAAATAAAAAGAAAGATGCCAAAGCCTAATATAGGTTTAGGGATGAAACAAAAACTAAAAAGAGCGTGATCAATGCTGGTACCCTATGGGGTGTTGAGGCCCAGCCACCACATGGCAATATGGAGGCTGAAAAAATCATCCCTCGTCATCAGAATCAGTACTGATAGACCTAACACCGGTTACAAGTTGTAACTTACAACTTTCAACAAAAGAGATGCATGCTTTCTTCAAATACTTTAAACTCACACTACATGATTTCAAGCTCCAATTCAAGCTGACTTGCAAAACGTTAGGGATGAACTGAGGCAAGACCTCAGAACCATTAATGAAAAAAACTGAGGCCCTGGAAATAAGGCTGGAAGACACAGAATTAGGACAGAACAAATTGGAACAAAGAGTCTATGGCCTTGAAGAAAAACAGGTACAATGGAAAAACAGGAGGATCTGGAGAATAGATCCAGGAGAAATAATCTCCAGATCAGGGGCATACCCGAGGGCATACCTGAGGGTCAGGATCATAATGCTATAAAATCATTCCTGGTGGATTTCTTCCAGATTCACCTTCCCTCAGCAGAAATCAAAGAGTTACTAATGGACTGGACTCATCATACCTTGAAGCCCAGAACTGTGGCCCTGGAGAGGGTGTTGTGAGAGCACTTTTTCCACATCAATGAAGACATATTAAACAGGATCTGTCAGGGCCCTGAGCTCCCAGACAATTATAACCAGCTGGAAATATTCTCTGACCTCTGACTCTAGCTAAAAGAAGAAGCCTCAAAAATATAACAGTAGTTCTCAGGGAGAACAAAATCCCATATAAATGGGAACTTCCCTTTAAGCTTATTACAAGGAAAAATGGAACCCATTCACCCATCAAAATAGCAGATGAGGGGATATCTCTTCTTAGCCAATGAGACCTTATACCTAAAGAAGGAGAGAGGGAGACACTCCAGTCGAAGGCCCAAAGGATTCATTTGGATTGGTGCCATGCACGCCAGCCCTCAAGGAGAAAAGACACCCTGAGAAAGTGATGACCCTCTTACCTTGAGGGTATCATGAGGGCTCTGAAGATTTCCTATGATTTCTCAGCCCTTGGTTCAGTTTGACATTTCTCCCCATGCCCCCCCCCCCCCTGCATTCAACTCACTCTTCTATGTTCCTCAGGCCCTGAGATTTCACGCCAGCATCACATCTATTGGTCCTTTCACAGGAATCCTCTCACCCTTGTCCCTGTATGTCCTCACCCTGACGTGCTCTCTCCACCCCGCCTGGCTCTCTGCATCCAGACTTCTTCCCGCCCTGCCTCTCTCCCTCCTGCCTTGCTCATTTCCCTCTCTGTCTGTGCAGTGACCTCTACTGATTCTCCAGTGCTCCCAATCTGCAGGAAGCAGGCCTCCCTACCGGAGGAAAAACTTTTAGGCTCAGCGGGAGTGATATCTTTAGCCAATGATCATAGACTAAGGTTTGGGGGGACAAGGTTGGGTGAAGGCTGGAGCTGCCTTCTGGATGTAGAACCACTAATTGTCTGCTCCTTCAAAGATCATGGGAGACAAACTACTTATGCACGTTATATATTTGGAATAAGGGAGGTGGAGGGTTGCGGGAGGGATTGGGTGGTAGATTATTGCATATAAACCTAAGCCCACCATAAACTAATAGACATGCATGAAAAAAAGCACAAATATAGAAAATTATCAGCACACACACATCAAATTAATTGAGTTATACTAATTTACATTTTTATTCTGTGTGTGCGTGTATGTGTGTGTGCGCGCGCGTGTGTGTGCGCACACGTGTGTGTGTGTAAAATAAAGGTTTTTGAGAACTATAAATCTAGCAAACAGGTTGATCCAATTTTTTTTGTATACATGTACTGTATGTATATATGTATTGTTAAAAGTTGTGAATAAAAACACAAGTCTGAGGTTATATTTTGCAGAATCACAAATAAGTTTATTGCTTGTGCGGTGCACACGCAGAGGAGAGTTTCAAAATAAAACCCTCCCAAAGACATGGTAGCATACAGGCATTATTTATACACAAAATACTAAACACACGCCCCCTCTACAAGGTTGCGTGTCGTCACTGCGTGAGCGTAAAAGGTAAACAAATTATGCACACGAATACATTGAGTTAATGCATTATGGGATGTCTAAATGAGATGATTCAGCAATAACTTTATTAAGCTGGTGACCTTTTCTCTCCACAGACAGAACCTCAAAAGCCCCACCTTCGGAATGGGAAAACCATCCTACAGTCTGGCATTTCCATAACATTGGCACTTTGCTCAAGTTTTTCAGTTAGCTGCTTGGTTTATTCTCACTTGAAAGTTGAATGCAAAAAAAAACCTCATTCAAAAACTGCCATCTCATAACCCGTTCACTCAGACAAAACCTAAGATGGATGCTGACTTAAAATGGTTGCATAGATCACAGTGCTGTTATGTCAGACCCTCCCCCCTTACGTCATATTCTCACTTTGTCACTCCCTCCTTTTTTATTCTTAAAACATAGCTTTTGAGAATTAAGTTCATGATGATAGTCCAGGGATAACTCAGAGGACAAGGGTGCGTGCCCTTCACTGTCATAGTCTCGTAAGGCGCTGCAGCCAATATGTCTTTTGATGAATTGAATAACTGTGGTCGGCATCTTCTTTCTTCACAGTACTGCTGTTTTCTGGCATCTGTAAAGAGTGGCATCCGAATGGGGGAGGGGGTCGCACACCTGTGGATCATACCTTTGCAACACGTGACACACACATATAACAAGTAACACTCCCACACATCCAAGCATTCAAAAGTTTTTGCTCCAAGTGATCTATGCCATTCACCTAACCCCAAGGGTGATAACCTGTCACTTCCCTTTGTAACCCTCTTTTGAATCTCTTGTATTTCATCTAGTTCATGCTGCACATTGCTACACTGATCTGGAATAAAAACACAACATTGTTCCTCAATTAGGACACATACCCCTCCTTTTGAAGCTAAAACATAGTCTAAAACAATTCTGTTTTGTAAGGCCATAAGCCTGATCTGAACCTGTTCTTGGTTTAATGATGAAATTAAAAACTGCAAAATTAAGGCCACATCCTTCCTGTAAATTATTATCTGACTAAACATACATTTTTACACAGGTTTCATTGGTTGGTGGAGACACTTGACCCATAAATTGATTCTTGTTCCTACTGTGTGATACACCCTTTAAAGAGGTTGCATTAAAAAAATTGGAAAAATACAGAAATTATACACATAATACTAAAAACCTTTTTTTATGCAAGCAACCTTTCTTTGGATATGCAGTTGCTAGATAAAGGAAATTGCATCTATCTCTATCATCATATATTTTCAGAAACATCACAACATTCTATTACTGAGAATTGAGAGGGTTTGGTATCTGTGGAAGCGAATGCATGATCCTCACCCCTGCACGCATTGTATACATCATTCACTCAGAATATCAGAACAGACGATGTCTGCGATGGTCAACATGGCTGACTTCTGATCCTTTCCTTGTGGCGGACACACGTCCCTGGGTGACCCCCTCCTTTCGGTGGAGGTGCAACACACTTCTGGATCAAAGTTTTGCTGCACATGACACATACATAGAGAGTGAAGAGTACTGCCAAAACACATACAAGAGCTTTCACAAGCCACTTTTCCAGGAAACCAATCCTCCCATCAAGGCTCAATTGTACATACACCTTAAATTTCTAACTTAACACACTCTAAAGAATAAAAATATTGAGTCTCTGAAAAAATGAAATGTTCTGATAAAACCTGGCCTTAGCCTGGTGTCTTATTTTCCTCGTTGGTTAACGGTTAGAGTTTTGACTTGGCAAGACGTTAACTTGCTGCGGCTGTGCTTTAGGTGACTCTGGTCTTTGGTGGAGCTGGAACGAGCTTTACTGTACTTTGGGTCCAGGAAAAGAATTCTGCCACTTTAATTGCTGTATTGGTGGTTACTTTAGGCCTTTTCACCTGGGATGAAGAGCATGCTTGTGCAGGAAATATGTGACTATTAACCCCATCTCGAGTAGGTGCACTTTCAACGTTGCCTAGAGAGACTCAAAAAATGCATTAGTTGCATACAACTTATTGTTTTATTAGCAATAACATGGTCCTTAATTCGTTCCTTTGGACTGCTGATAGTCACAAGTCATCCCATATGTGTCTCATAGGGAGATAATTTATACCTGGGACTAAATTCTTGTATCAATGTGTTTACTCCTGTCTTAGCATCCGCATATAGACAGAGGTATTCCCTATTAATGTTCCTCAAATTAAAACATAGGGCCTCATGCAGAGAGCAGCGCTAACAGGGAAAGCGGCATGTATTGGCGAAATCTGCCTTTAGAAAGGCAGATAATGGCGAGTTTTAAAAAAAGCGCCATTTTTTTTTTTTCTGAAACTCGCCGTGCGGCTGGAGAGAACATAAATCTCTCCAGTGTTGAAAACGGCCGTATTCAGAGAGCAGCAAACGCCATCTAGTGGCTGTTTGCGGCAAAAAAATGGCACGATTTTCAACATTTTCCTTCGCCATTTTCCTTCGCCAGCAAGAAGCTGGCGTTCTGCGGCCGGTGGGAGAGAAAAAAAAAAAACCCGATTTTTTCCCCACTAGTTTCAACAGCGCTCATATCGCTGGTTGAAACTCTCCATATGCAGAAAGGATTCTAAATGCAGTTTTATGCCCTTTCTGCATATGGAGAAAAAAACTCTCCATTACAGTTACTTTTTATTCCCCTCTCCAATTTCAAATAGCGCTGCTCTCTGCATGCCCTAAGTAGCCAATGTGAACCTGACTTTGATACAATCTAAGTTCCTGAAACTTTGGGGCCTCATCCCTTGTCAAACCACTTGTTTCCATAATTAATTCTATCCTGTCTGCAGGCCATATCCCTATGACCTGGGAAACTGCCAGAGTTTGTCCCAATCTTCAAAAGTGGGGACAAAAAACACTGTCTCAAACTACAGGCCAATCTCTCTTCTCCCAATACTATCCACTGTCATGGAAAAAATATTCACCCCCAATTAAGCCATTATTTTACCCATACAAATTTCCTAGCCAATCCCTATCTGGCTTTTACCCCAAACACTCCACTGTAACTATTCTGTCAAAAAATTGAAATGCCTTCTACATAATGCATACCTTATTCACTTATGTAACTGCTTTTGCAACTATGTATCCCCTGTATTTAACCCTATACACACGACACACCCACAAATGAGAGGTGACTCCCAAATTCACCCCTTCCTGGTAAAACCATTCTAGATTACACAGCAATTTTTACAATAACCACTGCTTACGGACACCTTTGGAAAAAATAAATGGTTAAAAGTTATAACATACATCACATATTCAGTTAATAGACAAATGATTTTGTATAAGACTTCACACTAATGTCTTACTTTATATAATCTCTTTGCACTGTGCCGAGCACATGGTCAGCTTTATAATTTTAAAGACACTCTGCATATTCATCTGACTAAAGAAAAAATATTTTCTATAAGACTTGTTTCCGGGCAAAGAGCCATTCTGTTTCTGGGCGTTTCGCCAATTGACCCTGAAAAGATAAGATAACGGTGCACCACGGCTTCTTCCGGAAAAATAATAATTATTGGATTGGAACTTTTGCTTAAAGTTTAAATACATGGAGCTTTATCCAGAGCCCTAAGAACTACATTTTTTATGGCCTCTTAAAAATTAACCCACAGGCTTTTACATAGCTAAGGTTTATATAACTTCTTAACACACAAATAATTTCACACGCTCATGCTATCTCCCTACACTCAGTTCTTTTTAATGCCTTCTGTTTGAACTTTTATAGTTTCACTGACTTCATTCACTACAAATTAATGCTATCTTGTTGCAATTCTGTCCTTTCTCAAGCTACACACACTTATTTCTCTCCATTAGTCAACACTCACAAGTCTAACCCTCACTAACTCTTCCTTCATCTCACCTAAGGACTTTTCTGACTATTTTAAGCAAGAGGTTGAATCCATACACCAGAATATTCCCTCTTTTTCCTCCTATCCTACTTTGCTTCCTACTCTCTTCCTGCTTTCCTTGACTCTTTTCCCACTGTCTCAAAAGAGTGTCAACATCACTGTTGATATCCTCTTCTCCCTCTACTCTGCTACATTTCCATTCTCCTTTAAAACATGTAATAGTTATACCATGACTCAAAAACAGCAAGCTTGACCCTACCTGTCTTTCTTCTTTAAGTACTGAACTTGTCTTGTATTCTCTTGCTTGCTCCATTTTCTCAACACCCATTCTCTCCTTAACCCCCTACAATCTGACTTCTGCACTGCTCCCCCCACGGAGACAATTCTCACTAAAATAACTGATGACATATATGCTGCCCAAGACAGAGGTCATTACACTCTGCTCCTTTTACTCTCTGCAGCATTTGCCTCTGTGGACCACACTTTTCTGAGGTGACCTAATAACATCTCTTAGGTTTAAATATCACCACTATGCTGATGACACCCTTATTTACTTTTCAACACTTGACCTTACACCTGCTATACAAACCTAAGTTTCTGAATGTCCCTCTGTTATCTCATCCTGGAAGACCCTCTTTTGCCTTAAACTTAACATGGCAAAAACAGAGTTCCTCATACTTCCTCCCAAACCTGACCCTATTATCTCCTTCCACATTACTCTTGAATCTTCCATGCAGTTGCTCAAGCATGCTGCTTAGGGGTCATTCCCTCAACTCCTCTCTCATATTCTCCTCTTTCATTCAAAACATTTCTATAACTGTCGCTTTTTCCTCCACAATATCACAAAGATACACCTGTTCCTCTGTTGCTCAACTATTAAAAACTCTGATACAGACCCTCATTCTCTCCCCTCTTGATTACTGTAATCCCCTGCTATCCCAGCTTCCTGACTTTCCCCTGTCTTCCCTACAATCTCTCCCAAACGCTGCTGCCAGAATCACTCTACTCTTAAAACTCTGATTCTGCGTTTCCCCTCCTGAAATTCCTCTCCTGGCTGCTAATCAAATCCTATTGTTTCCTTCGCTCTCCCTACCTACCAATTAGATTGTAAGCTCCTCAGAGCAGGGACTTCTCTTCCTTAATGTTACTTTTATGTCTGGATCACTTATTCCATGACCTCTTACCTTTACCATTTGCTAACTATATGATTACGACGTGCACCACTCCTGTGAAGCGTTGTGCATATTAATGGCATTATATACATGAAAACATACAATACAATATATACTTCAAACAATGCTTATGAGCTTTTAACCACATTTTTTAACACAAAATATTCCCAAACATATCCTTATCCCATAGAAATAAAATTGAAATGTGTTTTTACTCGTTAAACACAATACAGAACACACACAATACAAAAAACTTCTCTCATACACAGCCAAACAACATCACAAAAATAACGAACAAATAAAATAAAAACATTTCTCCCCTATTACCCAACAATTTCACCCTGCACTTTATTAATAAAAGTTCCCTTCTCTTTCTTTATTCTCATAAATAACCTGATTTTAAAACTACTCTGATGCTCCGTAGCTTTCTGAGTTAACTTTCGTATCTTAGCTCCTTCTTCGCGCTGGAGAAAAAGTGGGGGCACGCTCTGTGCTGCTGCGATTTTGATTCTCTTTCTTGCAGACATTTGATTTCATTGTGAGCAAAAAATATTCATGTTTTCGTACGTACTTGCAAGTTTTTGTATGGTGATTTGTGCACACATGTGATACTTAGCATGGTTTATCTTTCACACAGGTAATCATTCAGGAAAAATTCATTAGGGTATCAAATCCATCTAACCACTCTCCATTAAGGGCGCAACAATTTTACTTGCCGGCACCGAAACTTGAGTTTATATCAGGAAATGATTTATAACCACTTATTGCATGTGGGGAAATGGAAGGAAAAGCTGATACGTTCATAACTGATTTGTGCGGCGTCCGCCAGCCGGTCACGCCATGCTTGACTTTATCCACAAAAACCTCATAAAATCCAAAGATTTATACTACCACAGACACACAGGGATTACTGAAAGTTAGAAGGTTCCACTATGAGCCCTTGCGTTCGCATTCTTACGAATAAGAAAACCGGTGCGGCTGCTCATAGGTTCACGCTTCCTTCCATAGTAATTTATTGCAAACACACTTTTTGTCATTGGGGTGGCATGTTTTTCACTGGGACTTGCATGTGTTTTCATTTGAACTTGCATGTATTTTCCTTGGCCAACAAAACATATTTATATTGTCTCTTCTTGTTCTCTGTATCCATTCTTTATTATTTTTGTCTGCAGACACACAACCTCTAACGGCAAATTTTTAGAACTTTGGTTTCCCATTATTCTCCTGTTACAGTAATCACATTTAAATGACCTGTACAATACACCTGATACAATAATCAGTGCAAGCTGATTACGTACAACTCTTTTGGCATGTTATTGTTCTGATTTTTTCACCATAACTATACCCCAGAAAACCCTTGAATTACTGGGTCCAACCCAGTCCTAATAAACCTTATATTTCTATAACATGGATACAGATAAGACCTTCTAAACAGATATCCATAAATAAACTCACATGGTATGTTAATGACAAGACAGAGCAAATGTACAATCAGGGACCCTTCCTGCTCAGACAACAAAAATATTTATCACAACCCAGGACAGTCTGAAAAACAATCCCTTAAGCATACAAACACTCACCTTCATCACCAAAACACCAAAACTTTTAACGGGACTCTCACCTTAATCCCAATAAAACTTAACATCTATACAGTAACACTTTAAAATGGATACAGGAACAGACAAATAAACTTATTTGACACTGCTAGGTTAACCCGTCAACACAGATTGAGACACCCTTCAAAACACATCTCTCTACACATCACTCAAAATAACTTTTTAAACTCAGGCTTTCCTCAAAAGGTGCCTTTTATCTTGATTCTTACGAGCGCTCAGATTTGAGTGACCGAGGAGTGGTTTTTCCAGGTGCTCAGCTTCCGGTATTTCTGGGTCCCTATTCGGGCGCCATCTGTTAAAAGTTGTGAATAAAAACACAAGTCTGAGGTTATATTTTGCAGAATCACAAATAAGTTTATTGCTTGTGCGGTGCACACGCAAAGGAGAGTTTCAAAATAAAACCCTCCCAAAGACATGGTAGCATACAGGCATTATTTATACACAAAATACTAAACACGCCCCCTCTACAAGGTTGCGTGTCGTCACTGCGTGAGCGTAAAAGGTAAACAAATTATGCACACGAATACATTGAGTTAATGACATTATGGGATGTCTAAATGAGATGATTCAGCAATAATACTTTATTAAGCTGGTGACCTTTTCTCTACATACAGAACCTCAAAAGCCCCCACCTTCGGAATGGGAAACCATACCTATCAGTCTGGCATTTCCATAACATTGGCACTTTGCTCAAGGTTTTTCAGTTAGCTGCTTGGTTTATTCTCACTTGAAAGTTGAAAGCAAAAACCTCATTCAAAAACGTCCATCTCATAACCCGTTCACTCAGACAAAACCTAAGATGGATGCTGACTTAAAATGGTTGCATAGATCCCAGTGCTGTTATGTCAGACCCCCCCTTACGTCATATTCTCACTTTGTCACTGTATGTACATATAATATAACTTTGTTCATTTACATCCAAAGTTTTAAAGGCACACACACATAAATGGCAGCACTGACATCCCTCTAAGTATATTTGGAGGTATAGACAAAATGCTCCATATCAAAGCTCTAAAATGGTGTCATACTGTAAATGGATCCAGACAGATGAGAAGGGTTGTTTTTTTTCCACTCTCCTCTCACTGGGTATGTGACTGAAATTACACATACACTGTGTGAGCGGGGTGAGGGGTGGGGAGGAAGAGCTGTTGTGAAAAATATGTATTAAAGCTACAGTTCAAGCAATATCCTACATGTGTGTTTTTTTAAAATAAATCAGTTCTGTACTATGAGAAAATACTTTAAAGACACTTTTAATGTACTAATGTAACAAGCATTTTTGTTTCAATAGAAACCATTTACAAAGTCGCATCCCCTTCCTCATCTGAAACAGGCTCGGACACACCCCTTTATGAGTCCTGCCCTCTCTCTAGCAGTGCACCAATTGTATCTAGTGACTGCCTGGTCACATGGTCTTCCACACAGAACTTTGCATCTTGGATCCTCTCCTGCAGCAGTTACAGTGATTTAATGAACCCACTAGAGACGAATCTTCACCGATTGATCATAGGAGAACGGATCGATCGGGAACTTAGCTAATCACTTGTCAGTGGGCAGATTGTATTGATGCGCATATTGAATGGAAATTAATTTTTATTATTTTTAAACGGCAGCTTGTACTGCAGCGTTAAACTGCAGCCTGTCAGCAGGGAAACAGCACAATGTTAATCACACAAGTCGTGCCTTCTCTGCTTTCCTCTGAGGTTCCTGTGAGGGGAGGTGGGGGAGAGAGTGCTCACCAGCACAACTTACAAAACTTCATCATATTCATAGAAATATAGAATACAATTTAATTAATATGTATAAACTTATATTCTTATTTATCAACTATTATGCCCCAATGCAAGTGCTTTTTTTGTCAAAAAAAAAAAAAAAGAAATGCCGGTACAGGGCTGCAGATCACCACCTCTCTTTCTCCAAGACCCCCACCTCCCCCAATGCACCTCAATAACCCCCCTCCCCTAATACACGCTAAACCCCCCACAAATACACATAATAACCACTCCATCTCTCCAATACACATACCCCCATACACATACCACACTATACACATATTGACCCTCAAATACCCACCTCCCCAAATAACTAACACACACATCAGTCACTTATTGTAGAGACCTGTTGATTGACACATATGCCTAAACGTTTCTGTCCTCTACTGCCTCATTCTATTACTACAGCCATTACCAGCCTCAGAAAATAAAGGGATGCTTATTTTTCTGTCAATACAGTAGCTACTTCTTTATAAACTACACAACTAATGGGAGATTTACTGTTAATAACTGTTAAAGTTATGTGTATTAAACTAGAAATCACCTTTGTCAAATAATAGTCTGTTTCTTGTTTCTACATATCGTTAATATTAATAATATTAATAATAATAATATATATATATGTAGCCATATATGTGGCTACTAGTCTGCTTCTCTCCTGGCAGTAAGCCCTGGAACAATCAGTCTGCCAGTAGTTGATATGGGATGTTCCCCCTCCGAGGAGCTGCACTTGAGTGAAAGCTTGAGGTGGTGACATCAGGCCTGGGCATGACCAATCATGATCAAGACCTGGTGCCCTCCTCCTGGCAGTACTTAAGGGCAGTACCACCCCAAATTCTGGAGTCCTCTTCCCTCCAGTGCAGAGTGAGTGTGTACCATACCTCTGCCTCTGCTAGAGGTGCAGGGAAGAGCTGGGACTGCTGCGGGTGCCCTTGGCCTGAAGTGAAGGCCCAGGGACCATCCTTCAGTGGTACACTGGTGACACACTTTATTCGAGCTCGGCTAGTCCCACGAATTCGGGTATACCCGGGTGTATTGAGGTTTGTGACTGTTTTCTGCCCGAGTGCATTGAGGTATTTTCCAGGCAGGGATTGAAGCATTTTATTCCCGCTGGCTGCAATACTGCACAGTATATATATATATATACTGCATTACAATTCATGAATTTATGCCATCTGGTAGACACGCGAAGCATTGCAGCCTATTAAATCCTAATCATTATCATTTAACAGATCAGCCGCCCGTCAGCCAGGCATGAACCCAGGCTGGGAAGGCAAATGCAACGGGGCTTGTCAGAGGTGAGGAGCGGCGCATTCCAGGTATCTGCCAGGTACATACTGGGTATTTGCTCGAATAAAGTGTGTCGGTGCAGTAGCTGAGAGTGACTGCATCGGTCAGAACCTGCCGTGTACTGTGCTGCACAGAGAGAGACAATAAACCGTTCCGGTTTGCATATACTGTACCTCCAGCCTGATGTGTGTTCTTACTAGGGGGAGAGGTAGTCGGTTCTACCTTGGGAGATCATCTTGAGTTCCGTGGAGGCGCTGCACTGCTAAAGAATATGTACGTATGAACCCCAAAAGTCTAGTCCTGTGGCCCCACTACAACTGGCGGATGACTCAGCCCTCCTGTTGTCAGCAGGTATCATGCACCACATAATGGCCAAATCTCCCACCGCGTGAGGGAAACACCATTACATTTGGAAGTGCGGCTGAGATCTGTAACAGGACAAGCTTTCAGTGAAACAAGGTTGGAAGTAACAAGGTACAAGGAGGGAGGCTAGGTGTAGTGTAGTGTACAGACGGATAGCGCTCCTCGCGAGGAACTATGGCCTAGACTGCCCTGTAGGGTGAATGATCTAGAGACACAAAGGCTATTGCTGTTCTATGTCACCCTGAGGTGGGTAGTCGGGATGCCTAAAGGGAGTGCTCTGGTTAACTGAGCCCCAGGGACCTCTGGAGAGGGTCCGCGATACTGGCAGCCAAACGGGGCAGCATAAGGGTAATAGATAGGGAGTATCTTAGGTGGGTTGCCTGACGTACAAGGTGCCTAGACCCTATGTTGGAAAAAACCCAGAGTGCCACTTGCCAGCAGCCAGATCATGGAACCACAGAGCGCTTGTAATGGACTGTAATCGTGTGTAGCATATCAAGATGGAGCTTTGCTAGCCTGGGTTTTAACCTACTCTTGGTAGACCACAACCACCTGCTGTACAGATCCACAGGAAATGAGTTCCCGCCAGAATCACGCAGACCACGTGGTCAGTTGCAAAATACAGAGAATGGTATTGCCGCTTTATTATGAAGTAGCGTGAAAGCCATGACCACGCCCTTTTTGGGCTGCTTAGGACTTCTGGTTCCACCAGAGGGAGCAGACAGTGAGGACATTGTGCTTATTGGTGGGGCTGCAGATGACATACCTGCTCTTCAGATCGAGGAGCCTGTCATGACTGCCCAAGTTTGACCCGTATGTGAACTGTTTCAAAATGCCATCCAGTATTCCGCTGGTGGCCACGAGGCTGCATCAAGTGAGGGTGCTGAACCACGTGCTACTGGGAGCACCCTAACTCTGGGGACTTGGGATCCGCCTATGGCACAAAAAACAGGACTCCACCCCAACGATGTGACTGGCTCAGCCAGGAGTCCAGTTCACGCCCTGTTACTGTGGGCGACTCTAGAGGAGTGGGCAGTTATGACAGGACATAATCTCCACCAGAGGGAGTGGGCACTGTGACAACCAATGTTTATCAACGGTTGAAGAAAAGGGAGGAGACGGATGTATCTGACCACTCCCTCAGTTCTTTAGAGCCAGAAGCAACAGCGGAGCTACTCTACTGTGCTTCTGCCTCCGCACACTTTAGTCAAGTCAACCATGGCCAACTGTGTTATGGGCAATTACTCCTTGCCAGGGCGCTTTTTGGAGGTAACTATCAGGGAGACCACCCGCTTGATGTGCCTGTGTCCTAATTGTGCTTTCCCGGGCCGAGCCTTCTGTGGGGAGCTACGTGCCTGCAGTGTGGTGTAAGCTACTTCGCACCCTGGCGGCTAATGCCTAAGGCCTGTTCCTCTAAAGACAGAATGCAAACGAATACCAGTGCGCAACTATATACCTCTAATGTAAAGTATTCCGTTAACCCATTAACCACCTATGTGATACAATAGTTGAAAAAATAACCTCTAAATTGAAGATAGGCGTCTGCAGCTATATTGATAGGGATGGGAACACCCCTAGAACAACTGAAATACAAAGAAAACAAAAGCGCAGACGCACATAGTGAAGTATGTAAAATAAATATATATATATTGTTAGGGTAAGATATCTGCGTACATCAGATCAAAAAGTAATCAGCATTTCATGTGCAATGACATGGGTTACCCGACGTCACACAGCCACCGCTGGATCGAAGGATATCCACTTTGCTGCCTTTAGAAAGATCTTTGCCTGGGAGCACACCGCTACGGCACTTGGGGAACACCCTTCGCTCGTCTCCAGGGTCCAGGTAAGGAGCCTTTGCAGGTCAGGGCCGTCGAAACCGCCGCTCCGTCCGGCTTGCCGCCAATGGGACGCCCTCAGGGGTCAGAGCTATTGAAACCACCACCGGGCTGGTTCGTCAATTGTCCCATATGTAATTCACGACCGGCTGCAAAGTGAGGATGGCCGTAAAGTGAAATATCGCGTCACTTCAACAGATATAGAAAGACTCAGAGTAAATATCAGCACGCAGATTATGAACAAGAAAGTCATAAGGGCTATAAAATCTATCCAACGCGTTTCGTAGCGTAAGCTACTTCATCATTGATATTAGATTAATGAATTGAGGAATATAAATACCCTATAACCACATCTGATAGGTCAATCCAGAAAGCATAATGCACCAATCAGATTTAGACTTAACAACATCCCACATATGTGTGTATAATCAGGTCATTAGTAACCTCCATGCTTATCAGGTTTAACCCCATCAGGTGTGGTCAGGATACCATTACAAAATACACTTTTATTTAACAAATAACACATAAGTAGAAAAACAATACATATATATATATATATATATATAATATAAAAAAACTGCCAATATGGTCAATAAAAATATATATGGCTCTGAAATAAAACAGACAATCAGTTAGTACCTTTACAAGGAGAATATAGCAAATATTTAGGATATAGCAAATATTTAGAATAAACAAGTTCCAGAACGTACACCGTAATTTTGCAATACAAAACACAGAAAATTGATCTTTAAGACACGTTCTTTAATATAGACACCATAGGTCTATATTTTCATTTAAACCATTAATACCTAAGGTTTCGAGTTTTTGTATCCAGTATGTTTCTTGAACCGAAACATCCTTTAGTCTGTCACCTCCTCATCTGCTCCGAGGTATATGTTTTATCCCTTTAAAGGTTAGGGATGAGGGATCTTTATTATGATGGGTAGAATAATGGCGACTTACGCTGTGAGTCTGTAGGGCATTTTTAATATTTCTCACATGTTCTTGAATGCGGAGTTTAAGACTACGCTTCGTGCGGCCTACATATTGCAGGCCGCACGGACACTCTAATAAATATACTACAAAGCTAGTATTACAGTTTATAAAATCTGTAATATTATACAGTTTTTGGTTCTTACATGACTTGAATGTTTTTCTTTCAGGATGAAGGAATCTACAAATACAACACCTTCCACACGGGAAATTCCCTACTACATTAGTACCAAGCCAGGATTGTCCAGATTTGGGATCCACACGCTTTCCAATGTCACTTGGGGCTAACGCATCCTTCAAACTACGTGCCTTCCTATAAATAAACCTGGGGGATGAGCTAATATGACCACTCAAAATTGGATCAGTCGATATAATTCCCCAGTTAGGGAATTTTTTAATGACCCCCTCTATGTGTCTGTACATTGAATTATAGTTAGTAATAAAAGGAACTACTATTTTATCACCAGTTACATCAGTTTTGGTCTTCTTCTTGGGTATCAACATTTTACTGCGATCCATTCTCCTAACTTTCTCCAATTCTAACATAAGTTGTTTATAATCATATCCCCGTTCCATAAATCTCAAAAAGAGAAATTGTGCTTGTTTCTCGAAATCGGCTTCATTATTACAATTCCTCTTAACTCTCATAAATTGGCCTCCAGGTATATTACTTATCCAAGATTTCTTATGGTTACTGGAGGCCAATAAGAGGTTATTCGTATAGACCTTCTTAAAGAAAGTAGATGTAGTGACACCCATTTCTTCTGACGCTATTAAGTTCAGATGCAAATAGCTGACATTCTCTGTGTGTGTGACATGGGTAAAGACCAAATTATGGTCATTGATATTAATATGTTGGATAAAACGATCCACAGACTCCTCATCTCCCTCCCACACACAGAGAATGTCATCTATATAGCGACGCCATACCACTATATGATGTTTAAAGGGGTTATTATGCCAAATAAATAATTCTTCCCAGTTCCCCATGTACAGGTTTGCGAAGCTGGGGGCAAAACGTGTGCCCATTGCAGTTCCGCAAACCTGCAAGAAGAACTGGGAAAGGAAAAGAAAATAATTATGGATTAGAACGAACTCAATAGCTTTAATAATAAACAATCTATTCAGATCTGTAAGTTTTAAATCTTTTTTCAGGTAATCATCATATGGATAGAAGGGATTATCCAAGGAGGGATAGGTCGTACCCTAAAAGGGAGGGACACCCTAGAAACCCTAATTATAAAGGGAGAAATTATGATGAAAATTACAATTATAATAGAAAGAGACAAATGAATTACCATCAGCAAAATGAGTCTTATTGGCCTCCTGCGTGGTTGTGAGTGTGATCGTGTCATTTACGGAGCTATAATTGCGCTCTGTTACATGTGTTTTTTACTTGCACCAGCCTGAACAGGGGGACTATGAATCTGTGTTTTTTACTAGCTCCTCTGCGCGTGCGCGTACTGGCGGGACGGGAGAGTCTCTACAGCCGCAGTCAGGGTTTAAAATGGTGTTCGGGTGAGCTCCCAAGTTGGGCGTGTCTCCCCGAGACTGTGAGATGCCTGGTATGCGGCGGGGAATTCTCCTGCACTTAGCCGTGTGGCGCATGCGCTAGAGGCGCGAGTCTCATTGGCTAATGGTGATTTGTGACGTCATTGGTTTGGCGCGAAAAACGGCAAGCAGCTGTATTTAAATGTTTTGTATACCGTGTATGGCACTTCTTGATAAAGTGCACTAGCACGAAATGCGTAGAAGGGTTGCAGCCCTCTATTTTATGGCTTCTCAATAAAGGATTTTTTTTGCAAGACCTGCTCTTTTCTCTGATTGCTGTGCGCTGCACACTCTCTACCCTTAAGTTCTGGAACTTGTTTATTCTAAATATTTGCTGTATCCTAAATATTTGCTATATTCTCCTTGTAAAGGTACTAACTGTCTGTTTTATTTCAGAGCCATTTTTATTTTTATTGACCATATTGGCAGTTTTTTTATATATATATATATGTATTGTTTTTCTACTTATGTGTTATTTGTTAAATAAAAGTGTATTTTGTACTGGTATCCTGACCACACCTGACGGGGTTAAACCTGATAAGCATGGCGGTTACTAATGACCTGATTATACAGACATATGTGGGATGTTGTTAAGTCTAAATCTGATTGGTGCATTATGCTTTCTGGATTGACCTATCAGATGTGGTTATAGGGTATTTATATTCGTCAATTCATTAATCTAATATCCCTGATGAAGTAGCTTATGCTACGAAACGCGTTGGCTAGATTTTATAGCCCTTATGACTTTCTTGTTCATAATCTGCGTGCTGATATTTACTCTGAGTCTTTTAATATCTGTTGAATTTGGCAATACCGAAGTGACGCGATATTTCACTTTACGGCCATCATCACTTTGCGGCCAGTCGTGAATTACATACGGGACACTTGACGAACCAGCTCGGCGGTGGTTTCAATAGCTCTGACCCCTGAGGGCATCCCATCGGCGGCAAGCCGGACGGAGCGGAAGTTTCGATGGCCCTGACCTGCAAAGGCTCCTTACCTGGACCCTGGAGACGAGCGGAGGGTGTTCCCCAAGTGCCGTGGCGATGTGCTCCCAGGCAAAGATCTTTCTAAAGGCAGCAAAGTGGATATCCTTCGATCCAGGGGTGGCTGTGTGACGTCGGGTAACCCATGTCATTGCACATGAAATGCTGATTACTTTTTGATCTGATGTACGCAGATATCTTACCCTAACAATATATATATTTATTTTACATACTTCACTATGTGCGTCTGCGCTGTTCCTCTAAAGAGTTGATCGATCCTGATACCGGGTCTGACGATGGGTAGGCTTTCTTTGTTACCGCCGGTGCCGACTCAGTATTCGAGACGGTTCCGCAGCCGGAACCAATCCAAGAGTGAGCTGAAAGGACCAGATCTTTATCCTGCGTGAGCAGAGATCCAGCCTTTATGGTACAGTCTCCAATGTCCCGTATACCTACTGTCTTAAACAAAGATAACGACCCTACCGGAGACCTCGAACAATGGTGCTGTACAGTTCTTGAGGCAGCGACAAGTGGCTCTGAGGTGACAGCCTCCAGTGAGTCAACCAGCAGCCGAACCTCACCTCCAGTGAGTCTTCAGTTTTCAAAATATCCGTGGAGTGATGAGATACCAACCCTTTGCTTCCAGCAGGAACCAGCGGAGAAGATACCTTCCGGAGCCATTTTTGATGCAGAGAAGGATGGCAGTGACCTTGATCCTGTGATGTCCCACCTATGAGGGATCCAAGCATTGGCGGGATGACTCCTCATAGGAACCAATACAAACAGTAATGACAATATCACACTATATATATATATATATATATATATATATATATATATATATATATATATATAGTCTTTACTATACACACTATAATGCAACACACAATACGTACAATATTATCACACCCTGAGTGGTTCCCCAAAAGTACTGACTACAACCTCAGTGTCCACACAAACAATCCCACCCAAGTGTGAGATAGCGCTACCCCCCCTAGTGAACCGTTGGTGCACTGTGATACCTTCTTTGGTACTCCAGTATACAATGGTCAGCTTCCAGGAATTACACTGAAACAGGTCCCACACAGTGGGGCCTCTGACATCAATCCCCTCTCGCTTAAGAATCCAGGCTTCCAAGTGGTTTGAGCTCCAGCTGGAGTGTTAAACACAAAGTCTGGTGCCACGTGCAACCCTGTCTATGCCGCAGGTCGCCGCGCGGACATCCGTCCACCGACGCAGTAGTGCTACTACAACACTAAGGGGAAGTGTCTCTATCTGGGGCCTTCCCTACAATACATCCACTATATTTGGCTCAGGGCCTAACTGGGGCCTAGGGGCAAGGTTTTGGCCAATTCCAGGAGCTACTGCTCCCTGGACACTACCTTACTCCTTGACGCCTTCATCAGCACTGACTCGCAGGCTCTCCATCCAAACAGGATATTCTGATCCTCCAGGCTGCTCACATCCCATTGGTTGGGTCAGTCCATATGATCAACCCTCACCCGAGGATTCTGAGCCTTGTAGTCCCGTTTTAGTCCGTGCGGAGCCATTCCAAGATGGCCACTGCTCTGCCGACATTGTTTATGCGAGCCTTGTCACAAAGTGGCCGCCCCCATAAACTCCCTGGTTGTGTGGTTCTCCGCTGAACAGCGGAGCAGTTACCCCTCACCCAAGGTAAGGAGGGGGACCCACGCTACATCCTGACCCTGGTGGAGAAATCAACGTCCCCGCTTGAGAATAACATATATACAGACTTTTATATAATGAAAATGTTATACATTCTTATATAATAAAACATAACAGCATAATATGTACATAGTTAAATTACATCTAACACCTTTCAGAATTACCATTATGGAGGCTAACTTGCACTGAGATAACTGCTGAGAGTCATAGTGGGGTGCCCCTAGTGAATCTTAAGCCACCCTCATTTGAGGGCGTCTCGGTCTTTGGCTCTGACGAACTTCTTCAAATTCTTCATGGTCAGAGATACTACCATCGGCATAAGGCCCTGGCCCTCTCATAGAGCGAATGTCATTAAAAGCCTTTGTGGTGAAGATAGAACTCTTCGGGTCCAGAGACCGACTTGTTGAGGCCAGAGTAGCTGGTGCCTGACTGACAGGGACATTAACTGATTCCTCTTCCGATGTGGCCCACCAATCTCCATTGGTATCAGAAGAAGTCCCTTCCATTGGGTCCTGAGTCTCTTCTGGTAGTGATCCTAGATCCCGCTTGAATCTTCCATTCACTGGATGGCAGTATGGGCAATGGATTCGGTTCACTTCCTCCCACTTGAGGGATTAGTAGAATTGATTCCGATGTCAGACTCATATTCGCCCCTCTGAAAACTGGATGCGTTAAATGGGGAGGCCAGGCATCTGCGACTCCACCTCGAAGGGAGCATCTTGCCATCGGTCGGCTTGTTTGTGCTTCCGCAAGAGAACCCTGTCTCCAGGCTGAAGCTCCCTATGTCGTTCCTTTTAATCGTACCTCCGCTTGTTGTTCTTATTTAGCTTGGCGGTGGCTTCTTCCGCCAAGCGATACGCTCTCTTCCTCAGGGGGACAAAGTGAACCTTGTCACGGGAGACCAGGCATTTACACCTTTATACCGGGATAATAACACTGAGCAAAACGAGTTGAATAAATTGCAGTTTATTCACTTAAAATAGGCACACACAGTGAAATACTCAATACATGAGAAAACACACTTACTGGGGGTCTGGGCTACAAAACTAGACTTTCCTAGTTGAAATGAACACAAAAACCAAATTCTTTAATTGACCGGGACTTGGCCCGGAATGTCCTGGAACTCAAATCGGCATGAAGTTCCTGACGCCACCGCTCTCTTTCTTCCGGAGGTGCTGATGTCCCTTGACGGGAGTTAGTCTCAAACGTCTTGGAACTATTTCCGGCTTGCAATCTTAGCCGTGACCGCTACGTTCAATTTGTAAAACTGTCGCTGTTGTGTACCTATTCCAGTCACGATTTTCCACCGTAACCGGCATCCACTGACGTCTACAGGGGGCTTTCCTTCCACATATGCGCACAAGCTCTGGATACCACGCCACTACCCGCATACACGCGGAGGCGATTCCTGCAGCAAATGCTATAGAGTGAGTCCCAGCGCGCGGGACCTCCACATGAATGGAACTGCAACTGTCCCCCTGTTTGACTGATGATGATGCCGATCTGTTGAACATTTCGTAGATTCAGACATGCACTTACCCTTACTTACATGTAAGTTATTTTATTGCTTTGTTGTTTAATACATTTTACAATTATCCTTACCTTGGTGCGCTCCTTTGCTTCTTTTCTTGGTCGTTTGGTTCACCGGCAGGGGTCTTCCACCAGAGTCCGTTTCTTGGAGTGAGGGGAGACACTTCAAGTCATAGGAGAAGCAAGAGGAGGGAGAAGAATTATTTTCTGCAACACTAGGAAGCAAGAGCGCGGACTGTACTTTCTGTGAATAGAATATGACGTTTGCACTTTATTCCTACTAGCCATATTCCCCACACACTATACTAATTTAGACTTTAAAAATCCTCATAACCTTATCTGTGATTGGAGCAACCCCAGAATCCCGATACCGGTTTCTTGGTGACCTGGGTATAAACTTGGCATCCCCCTTTAACCTAGGGACCCCTTTACGATTCCAGGGACACCTCACATCCCTATGCTCCATTTACCTTTCTGGTCTGTGCTGAAGCAGCGCATCCTAGCGTTGAGTCGCACAAGCGTTTTCAAGGGGAGATTTTGCCGGAGCAATGTCCCTATATGTATCCGGGATTCTGACCTGATTCCCAGGTACATTTTTGGGTTATCCAGCAACTTTGGACCGCGACTAGCTAGGCATATTAGGACAACACTTTCTCGTAAAACCCCCTTGAAACTCATAGCCAAGCCATCTCTGCTTGCTAGCACTCCTGGAAAGGTAAAAAAAACACATATATTCTTTATTGTCGCATAATTATTCACAATGCATATACAATCACTGGGCCAAAGAGCCGAGACTCCCGAACCCCAATACATGGATCAGAGGTAACCAAACAGGCTTAACTTTTATTATTGAGCCTGGTTACCCCCTCACCATCACCGGTTTTGTGAAGTGGTCCACGACCACCAGGATGATTGTCATGCTTCTGGATGGCGGTAGCTCCACAATTAAGTCTATGGCCAAATAGTTCAAGGATGATCAGGAGTGGGCAAAGACTGTTGTAAGCCTAAAGTAAAGCTCAGGGGACCTTAGTCTGTGAGCATATATTTCAGGAGGTCACCAGTTTCTGCGCATCCTTGCAGATCTCAAGCCACCAGGACAGCTGGAGAAGATAGTCCGATGTCTTCCACTCACCCAGGTTATCGGATGGTGCCACAATAATTTGCTGCATGTTCTCCAGGGAGATAGAGGAGATGATGAGTGCCAGATGGTCCTCTGTTTGTTTGCTCTTCTCTGTCCATCCCAAATTGCCTAGAACGGGCATCAGCCTTTGTGTTTTTTGACCCAGGATGATAGGAGTTAATGAATTTGAACCTCGTAAAGAACTAGGTCCACCTCACCAGTCATGTGTAGAGTCTTCTGGCCTACATGAAGTACTCAAAGAGTTTATGCTCCATGAGCATCAAGATAGGCTATGTTATGCCCTCCAATAGATGTCACCATCCCTCCAGGACCATCTTGATGGCCAGGAGTTCTTTTTCCCAATTTTGTAATTCTTCTCTGCCTGGCACCACTTTTTTAGGGCAGGCACACGGGTATAACTTGTCCTGGAGTTAAAATGGTCTACCCCAAGAACAAAATCCTTGGAAGGATCTGGATGGCCAATAATTTGCACTGTGGAGAATATTGTCTTGAGTGTCCAAAAGGCAGTGAGGGCCTCAGATAACCATTTAGAGGGGTTCACCACCTTCTAGTCAGGGCCATAATGCAAGCCGCAACCTCGAAAAGGTTCCAGATAATGATATTAAGGATCAGACACCTTGCTTGGGTGCTGGCTTAATGGAAATTATTTCCTTATAAAGGGGAGGAACAGGTTCAACCGATTATAACCTCCATCCAGGTTGAGAATTGAATGAAGCCATTTAATCCATCTTGGATTTTGGTGAAGTGACTGTAAGAGACATGTGCAGAGGTACACTCAGGGAGACCGATTTGGGGGAAATGAGGAAATGAAACCATGGCTTTTTTCTGCTTGTCACTTTAAACAACAGTTTAAGGCAACACACACACGCCTATCCCTTTGTAAGGACTAACTGTGTACATCTGCATTGCCCCAAAGGTGGACAGGATGATGGGGCTCCCCAAGAGCTGCTCCCCTCTGCACAGGACCAGCGTACTACGGGTTAACATGTGCTTGTACTTTGTGGAACGTCAACGTCACCCACTGGAATGTTAGTGAGCCAAGAGGACACAAAGAACTTTGTATTCAAAGCTGCATTGAATCTCAAGCACCCCAGTATACATCTGCATTGCCTCAAAGGCGGACATTCTTTGGGTGTGAGCCATTTGCTGTTCGCTGATGTTTAGTGATGTGAAAGCTGCTCTGTTCAATCTGAAACTCACAAGCTCTTTATCGCCTGTACCCAATTTTCCATCTCTATCTGTCCATGAAATGTCTGTGAATTGACTGTATAACCCTGTTCTTTTAATGTAACATTGTATTTTTATAACGCTGAGCCCAGGACATACTTGAAAACGAGAGGTAACTCTCAATGTATTACTTCCTGGTAAAACATTTTTTATAACTAAAACTCACTTCCGCAGGCCCTATCTTTAAGGCTGGGAGTAAAAGCCCCTTGCCAACCTATCACCCCAAAATCTAAAGAGGTACCTCAATGGGTCTGGATTCTGTCTGTTGAGGGGCCAGCCTCTGGCAGGTTCATGGGATTGTTGCACCCTGGAAAAAAGTTCCGGTCCCCTGGTGTCTTGATAGCAGCACATAATCATGCCTGTGTGCTCGAGTCTCTGGGTCTGTTCCTAGCAGGAGATTTAGACCCTTGTCTGATTTACTGGGTAGAGCTGGTTAATTGTCTAGCAGCAATCAACCAGCTCCCTGCTGGATTTCTCAGACCACTAGAGGCTTTATTGCAGCCTTATTTAAACAGGAATAAGTCCCTGTTACAATGACCTCAGATGTTGGCCATCTTGGTAGAGGCAGAATGACTGCAGCGGTGGGCCTGCAACAAAATCTACCAGAGACTCTCAAAACCACCAACGGTCTTAGTTGTTTCAAGACTTTATTTGTCTCACATTTTAATTTTGAATGTAACTGTTACATACGCACATAACATATATTATCTTTAACTGTTCATGACATGTCTTTAAATATAATGTATAACCCTGTTGATTTAATGTAACCTTTTATTGCCATCATAACTCTGTGACCAGGACACACTTGAAAACAAGAGTTAATTCATGCACGGCAATGGTTTACTAGCCACAAAGGTAGCCAAGGATGGCAGGCAATGTAGATTTACAGTAGTCATATTAATCCCTTTAATGCCTCGGGCATAATTTAGTAGTCACAGGAATAGAAGGGGGTAATGTAATTTCTACTTTAGGATTATGTAATAATTTATATCCCCTAATTCCATGGTAGAAATATTGTGTTACCCTCCCACATGATTGCCATATGGTAATTAACCCCTTATTATCAGTTCCATTAATTCCTGCATCATGACAAGTCTAAAATTATTTCACCCTAGAAAATTTTACTTCAATATTGATTATTTAGAGCAAAAAAGCGCGCAAATACAGCCTGTTCTTTTTCTTTCCTCGGGTGTGATTTTAACTGAGTTTGATGACACCAGGCAATTATATTATATTCTGTCTCTTTAGAAGCATCAGCATCAAAAGCGTATTTCCCCTTCTTAGTTGTAATTTATAGGGATGCGCAAAGCTGTCCAAAATTCATTTTCAACCTTTAAGGGATTTTTTCCTAAAAATATCTGATTCCTTATGATATGTTTTGCTAGGCCTCAAAGTACTAATAATATCACCAAATTAGTAATCTTTGAGTACAATATCACTAGACCGTATTCTCAGCATGGCGAGTGTGCCATATTTACTGTATCGTCTCAGCATTAGGCGAATTTAGGGATTTAGGAGAATTGAGCAAATTAGCATTTTAAATGAAATTGCAATGCCCATTAACTTAATGCTTGGCAAATAGCTTGCGAACTCTGACTCACACGCAGCTTTGTTCATGGCATTGACATTTAGTATATCCATCACAATCACCACTCTTCCTAGCCAAACGTTTCCATCTTAGTAGCATGGTTTAAAAAAAAAAATAAGTCGCCATGCTTTTTCTGTGCATACTGTATAACTGATATCTTAAGAAACGATTTATCGTGAAGGGATTCACAACCCGACACCATCAGGGCAACTTCATACACTTCTGGTTTTTACTTACTGTAGACACAGTCATAACCTTTATAAACCACCAAAGACGAAAATAGACAAACAATTAATAGTGCAACACATACCTGACAAAGGTTAAGATCCCCAGGATTACAAGTAATATTTCATATTTGTATGATATACGCAGTAATCAATTAGTCCTTCTGTTGCCCTTCATCCTGTTGACAAATATTTATCCATTTTTTCTAAAATTCCTTACATCTAATTTTACAGTTGATTGAATGATTGTTTAACAAGACTCAGTACACAGTTTAAAGACAAAGTTTAGGAACCATCATTTTTTCTACTATGCACCTTTAAAATAAAATCCAGGCCATTGTACTGGTCATATTTTCCAAAGTCTAAATATTTTGTACTTGGGTAAATCACAAAAAATAATTTATACATCTGTACCAGGCACATCTCCAAGTCAATTCATTTTTTTCCCCCTCATGGCAGGAAAGATAGGGATTACTTCAGGAGTCATGTAAATCTAATGCACCAAACTAATCCTTACTAAGAAAAATACATTGCATTTACGTCTACATGCTGAAAAATGGTTTGTGAGATTTAAATGAACATGCATATAAAGAGCAATGAATATAGATATACACAGTATTTGTACATGATGTTATTCTGAAAAAATATTCATTATAAAGGAACATATTTAACTAGATTTTATGTAGGATATATGCTGTTCTCAAAGAAGCCAGAGGTAGATCTCCTATCTAACCCCTAATTAATACTTTGATGTTCAAACCACACATTAAAATCATTAGAGGTAAACCACATATAGAAGACATAACAAGAATGAATAAAAGTAAGGATACAGTTGAATCCAAGATTGTACTTCCAATATAATCTCTCTTATAAGAGTGGCTGGGACTCAATGCTTCTCCCTAGAGCCTGATAAGGCTTTCCTCCTATCTCTTTTGATTCAACTTCCAACCATATTCTCTACTTCCCTGTAGCCCAACAATTCTCTACTTTCATCAAGTCCTAACACTTAACACGTCGTTAATCTTTCTCTGCAGAGACATTTGCTATAGTAATGTCAAGAAGTGGAGACAGTCCAAAGCGCTGAAGATATTTGATAGGGGAGATTCAACTCCACTCTGCTTCCTATACAATCGCGATCTCCAGGGCAGAAACCTCTACAAACAAAAATTAAAACAGCAAATGAAGAGGTGCAGTGGAGTTAGCAAAAATATAATATTTGATTCATAAAAAAAAAAAATATCCACACTTACCAATTCATATAATATACAGCAAGCACAGTGAGTAGTCGTCACACCCGTAATTAGTCACAATCAGCTGTTGCAGCGAGTAACAGCCCCAGGAAATTCAGCATAGCAAGCAGACCCCCTTGACCTCCGGTTTCAACACTGAACTTCAATTCCAATGGAAAGCCTTGTTCGGGCATGCACGATGCCTATGTGCAATGGCGTAATATGCAACAAGCATGCAACTACTACAATGCGTTTCACGAAAAATCGCTTCATCAGGTTCACCTCACCACAAAACTAGTAGGCATTCTTAAATATCCTGAATACCCAATTATACCAACATGGTAACACGCGCTGTCAATCAACAACCTGTGCTACAATTATTAACCTCTACATGGTTGGGCTCTACATTGTTCATTCCATACAACATCAAAACATCAAAACATAAAACACTATTTAAAATAATATCAATATAATGTAATAATCTGCCCTGCCTAACACGTAAGTCCTGGTACAGTGCAGGTAGGTTTGATAACCAACTCATCAAGCTTTTTGAGTAGTTCCCGCACAATTTGGCAAGGTTGCTATTCAGAAAGCTCCGATGAGTTGCCAAACTCATACGGTGAGGGCATGTTCCCGAGCATTCTCACTCCTGGCCAAACACACTGAGCGGCAGCTGACAAACAGCAAAATAGCACCATTTTGATAGAATGGCGTGATTTTTTCTTGTAGCCTTTGGAAACTCATCGGAGCTCTGAAATAGCGAGTTTATCAAAGATCTCATTTAGCCACCAGAAAGGTAGCGAGAAGGGATTTGAGAGTGGGACTTAGAAAAAAAATGCATTTTTCCTGCATCGGATTGAAGCCAGGAGTCTCCAGAGCTGATATGCATTAATCTCAGCTCCGGAGACCCCCTGTTCCCGCACACAAGTATTACAATTTAAGTAAAAACAGTGCGATCACCTGCGAGAGCTTTGCAGGGAGAGGTGGCTCTCTCTGTGCAGGGAGATCGCCTGTGAGAGCCGTGCAGGGAGAGGGGACTCTATCTGTGCAGGGAGATTGCCTGTTGAGTGCCGTGCAGGAGCAGGGAGAGGCGGCTCTCTCTGTGCAGGAGACTCCTGTGAGAGCCGGCAGGTAGAGGGCGGCTTTCCTGTGTGCAGGGAAATGCCTGTGAGCAGCCGTGCAGGGAGAGGCGGCTCTCTCGTGCAGGGAAGTTACACCTGCGAGAGCCGTGCAGGGAGAGGCGGCTCTCTTCTCTGTGCAGGGAGATCGCTGCGAGAGCCATGCAGGGAGAGGCGGCTCTCTGTGCAGGGAGTTCCCTGCGAGAGCGTGCAGGAGAGGCGATTCGTGCTCTTGTGCAGGGAGATCGCCTGCGAGAGCGTGCAGGGAGAGGCGGCTCTCTCTCTGTCAGGGAGTCGCCTGTGAGCCGTGCAGGGAGAGGTGGCTCATGAGGTTGAGGGAGATGCCTGTGAGCAGCCTGAAGGGAGATCGCCTGTGAGAGCCGTGAGGAGCAGGGATGTGGCTGCTCTTCTGTGTAGGGAGATCGCTGTGAGAAGCCGTGCAGGGAGACGGCGCGCTCTCTCTGTGCAGGGAGATAGCTGTGAGAGGCCGTGCAGGGGACAGAGGTGGCTCTCTCCATGCAGGGAGATCACACTGCGAGAGCCGTGCAGGGAGAGGCGCTCTCTCTGTGCAGGGAGATCGCCTGCGAGAGCCGTGCAGGGAGAGGCGGCTCTCTCTGTGCAGGGAGATCGCCTGCGAGAGCCGTGTCGGGAGGGCGGCTCTCTCGGCAGGTTGATCGCCTGCGAGAGCGTTGCAGCGGAGAAGGTGGCTACTCTCGTGTGCAGGAGATCGCTGAGAGCCGTGCAGGAGACGCGGCTCTCTCTTGCAGGAAGATCGCCTGTGGTGAAGCCGTGGCAGGGGAAGAGTGGCTCTCGGTTCAGGGAGATCACCTGTGAAGCTGTGCAGGGAAAGACGGTCTCTCTCTGTGCAGGGAGATCGCCTTGTAGAGCCTTCAGGGATAGTCGAGACTCTCTCTGTGCGGAGTATCAGCTGTGAGAGCCCGCTTGCAGGGAGGGCGGCTCTCTCTGTGCAGGGAATCGCCTGTGAAGCCGTGCAGGGAGTAGAGGCGGCTCTCTGGGCAGGGAATCGCCTTGCTAGAGCCGTGCAGGGAGAGGTGGCTCTCTCTGTGCAGGGATGATCGCCTGCGAGACGGCCGATGCAGGGAGAGGCGGCTCTCTCTGTGCAGGGAGATCGCACCTGCGAGAGCATGCAGGTAGAGAGGCGTCTCTGCTGTCAGGGTGATCGCCTGCGGAGCCGTGCAGGGAGAGGCGGCTCTCTCTGTGCAGGGAGATCGCCTGCGAGAAGCCGTGGCAGGGAGAGGCGGCTCTCTCTGTGCAGGGAGATTGTCCTGTGAGAGCCGTGCAGGGAGAGGGCGGCTCTCTGGTGCAGGGAAGATCACCTGTGAGAGCTGTGCAGGGAGAAGCGGATCTCTGTGAGCAGCGTAATCGCCCTTGTGAGAGCCTTTCAGGGAGGATGCGGATGCTCGTCGTGCAGGGAGGATCGCCTGTGAGAGCCTTGTCAGGGAAGGCGGGCATCTCTGTGCAGTAGATCGCCTGTGAGAGCTGTGCAGGGAGAGGCGATGCTCTCTGTGTGCCAGGAGAATCGCCTGTGAGAAGCCCGGTTGTAGGCGCTATGGGCGTCTCTGTGAGGGTTCGCCTGCAAGAGCGCGAAGTGTGCGAGTGAGGCGGCTCCTCATCTCTGATGCAGGGATAGAGTATCGCGCGAGAGCCATCAAGGAGAGGCGGTCTCTCTTGTGCGGATGTTTTCGCCTGCGAGATCGCGTGAGCAGGTAGAGGCGTGTCCCTCTCGTGTTCAGTAGATCGCCTGCGAGAAGCCGTGCAGGGAGAGGCGGCTCTCACTTGTTCAGGGGATCTCTGTTGCGAGAGCCGTGCGGAGCGATGGGTCTCGCTCTGCTGTGCAGGGAGTATCGCCTGTGAGAGCCAGTGCAAGGGAGGTGGTCTTCTGGTCTGGGTCGCCTGTACCGCAGGAGAAGTGTCCTCTGCAGGAGAAGTCGCTGGGTTAGAGCAGGTGGAGGCCTCTCTGTGCAGATGGAGATCGCCTTTTCCTGGAAGTCCGGCCAGGGAGTAGCGGCTCTCGCTGCTTGCAGGGAGTCGCCTGGAGCAGTGTCAGGGAGAGATCGGGTCTCTCTCTTGTGGTCGAGATTCGGACTGTAGAGCAGTGCAGGGAGAGGTGGCTCTCTCTGTGAGGGTGCTGAGCGGAGAGATCGCCTGTGAGAGAGTCTGCAGAGGAGAGTGGACTCTTTGGCAGGAGAATGCTGGAGAGCCGGGCAGGGAGAGGCGGCGTTGATGCAGTGAGAACGCCTGTCGAGCGAGCCGTGCGGGATGCGGCTCTACTCTGTGCAGGAGGATCGACTGCGAGGAGCCTGCGGTGACGAGGCCGGCTCTCTGGGAGTCAGGAGATCGACCTGCGAGAGCCCGTGCAGGAGAGCGGCTATCTCTGTTCAGGAGATCGCATGCGAGAGCCGTGCAGGGAGAGGACGGCTATCTCTTGTGCAGGGAGATCACCAATTATGCAGGATGCCGTGGGAAGAGGGAGAGGTCGTGCTCTTCGCTGCAGGGAGATGCCGCGAGAGCACGTCAAGGAGAGGCGAGCTCTCTCTGTGCAGAATGCGGCAGAGGTCAGAAGGTCGCGTCCTGCCACCTGCGAGAGGCCGTTGAAGGGAGTGAGGTCGGGCTCGCCCTGTGCGAGGAGATCGCCTCCTAGAAGTACTGTGCAAGGAGAGGAGCTCTCTCTGTGCAGGAAGATCGCCTGCGAGGCCGTGACTGGAGAGGCGGCTCTCTCTGTGCAGGGTATAGCATCGCGCGAGAGCCGGAAGAGGACGAGGCGGCTCGATCTGCATTGCAGTGGAGGTCGCCTCGAGGTGAAGGAGTCCTTGTAGGAAGAGTCTCGGAGCGCAGGAGAAGGCGGCTCTCTCTGTGCAGGGAGATCGCAGACAGCGGGTGGAGAGGCTGGCTTCTGTGCAATCGTGAGAGCATGTTCCCCCCCCCCCCAGGAGGCGCTGGCGAATCTGCTGAGCTGTGAGGAAACCGCACTCTGATGCAGGAATCGCATGTGAGAGCCTTTCAGGGAGAGGCGGCTCTCTACTTTTGCAGGGTAATGGATCGCCTGCGAGAGCCATGCAGGAAGGCGGCTCTCTCTTGCACAGGGAGTTCTGCCTGCGTAGAGCCGTGAAGGGAGAGGCGCTCTCTCTCTTGCAGGGAGATCGCCTGCGAGAGCCGTGCAGGATGAGAGTCGCTCTCACTCGGATGCGTAGAGTCGCCTGATGAGAGCCGTGAAGGCAGTAGAGGCGCTACTCTTGTGCAGGGAGAGTCGCCTGTGCAGAGCCGTGCAGGGAGATGCTGCCTCTCTGGTGCAGTGAGATGCCTGTGAGAGCAGTGCAGGAGAGGTGGCTCTCTCGTGCAGGGAGATCGCTTGTTAGAGACGTGCAAGTGGGAGAAGTGGCTCTCTGTGCCGGATGATCGCCTGTGAGAAGCCGTTGCAGGGGGTCGCTTCTCTCTGTGCAGGGGAGATGCCGCCTGTGAGAGCCGTGCAGCGGGATGGGCTCTCTTGTGCAGGGAGATCGCCTGAATAGAGCATGTCAGGGAGAGGTGGCTCTCTGTGCAGGGAGAATCGCCGTTGAGAGCCGTTGCAGGGGTGGCCGCCTCTCTCTGTCAGGGAGATCGCCTGTGAGAGCCGTTGCGGGAGATGCGGCCTCTCTCGTGCAGGAGATCAGCCTGTAAGAGACAGTGCGTGGAGAGGTGGCTCTTCTGTGCGGGAGCTCGCGCCTGTGAGAGCCGTGCAGGGAGAAGCTTGCATCCTCTGTGCAGGGAGATCGCCAGGTGGAGCCGTGCCATTCGCGGAGACCGGCCTGGGAGCGTGACGGGGGGCCTCTCTCTGTGCAGGGAGATCGAATGCGGAGCCGTTGACCGGGAAGCGAGTCTCTGTGTGCAGGGAGGATCGCCCGCGAGAGCAGTGCAGGGGAGAGGCCGGTCTTTACTCTGTCAAGGAGATCGCCTTCGAGACCTGCAGGGAGAGAGCGCTCTCTCTGTGCAGGGGAGATCTGGAGAGCGTTGCAGCAGGAGAGCGGCCTCTCTGTGCAGGGAGACGCTGTGAGAGCCGTGCGGGAGAGGAGCTATCTCTGTGGCAGGGACGATCGATGCGAGAGCCGTGAAGGGAGAGGGGCTCTCCCTGTGCAGGGAGATCGCCTGCGAGAGACGTTGCAAGGAGAGAGCTTCTCTGTGGCGTGAGAGCGCGACCTGCGAGACGCCGTGCAGGGCAGAGGGGGCTCTCTCTGTCAGGGTGATCGCACTGACGAGGAGCCGTGAAGGGAACGAGGCGCTCTCCCTGTCGAGGGAATCGCCTGCGAGAGACTGCAAGGAGAGGAGAGCTCTTCTGTGCAGGAAGATACGCCTGCGACGTGCCATGGAGAGGCGAGACTCTTCTGTGCAGGGTTGACGCCGCGAGCGCCGTGCAGGGAGAGGCCCGGCTTTCTCTGTGCAGGGAGATCGCCTGCGAGAGCCGTGCAGGGAGGGGCCTCTCTCTGTGCAGGGAGGATCACCTGTGAGAGCGTGGCAGGGAGAAGGGGCTCTTCTGTGGCAGGGAGGAGATAGATGTGAGAGCCTTTCAGGGAGAGGGCGGCTCTCTGTGCAGGGAGACTCGCGTTGTGAGAGCTTGGTTCAGGGAGAGGTGGGTCTCTGTGCAGGGAGATCAACTGGAGAGCTTGCAGGGAGAAGCGGCTCTCTGTGCAGGGAGATCGCCTGTGAGAGCCGTGCAGGGAGAGACGGGTCTCCTGTGAGGAAAAACTAGGAATCGCCTGTGTGAAAGCCGTGCAGGGAGCGAACGGCTCTCTTGTGCAGGGAGATCGCCTGTGAGAGCTGTGCAGGGGAGAGGCGCCTCTCTCTGGGCAGGGGATCGCCTGTGAGAGCCGTGCAGGGAGAGATGGCTCTCTCTGTGCAGGGAGATTGCCTGTGAGAGCCGTGCAGGAGAGGGGCACTCTTGTGCAGGAGGGAAGATCGCCTGTCAGAGCTGTGCAGGAGAGGCGCCTCTCCTGGCAGGAGACATCGCTGTGAGAGCCATGCAGGGAGAGGCGCTCTCTGTGCAGGGAGATACACTGTGAGGCCGTGCAGGGAGATGCGGTCTCTCTGTGTAGGAGTCGCCTGTGAGAGCCGTTGGGGAGAAGGAGAGGCTATCTCTGTGCGGGAGAGGGCGCCTGCGAGAGCTGTGCAGGGAGAGGCGCCTTCTGTGGCAAGGAGTATATCATTGGAGAGCCGTGCAGGAGAGAGGCTCTCTCTGGCAGGGGAGATCGCCTGCGAGAGCCGGGAGGGAGAAGCGGCTCTCTCTGTGCAGGGGGATCGCCTGCGAGAGAGTGAAGGGATGAGACGGCTTCTCCCTGTGCAGGGAGATGCCTGCGAGAGACGTGCAAGGAGAGGAGGCTCTCTCTGTGCAGAAGATCGCTGCGAGAGCCGTGCAGGAAGAGGCGTTCTCTGTGCAGGGAGAAGCCTGCGAGAGCCGTGCAGGCGAGAGGCGCCTTCTTTGTGCAGGGAGATCACCTGTGGAGCTGTGAGGGAGAGAAGCGGTCTCTCTGTGCAGGGAGATAAGCCTGTGAGAGCCTTCAGGGAGAGGCGGGCTCGTCTAGTGTGAGGGGAGATCGAGTGGTGAGAGAGCGTAGTTGAGGGAGAGGTGGCTCCTGTGCAGGGAAGATACCTGTTGAGAGTGTGCAGGAGAGAGTACCGTGAAGGGGAGACGCCCTGTGAAGAAAGCCGCCGTGCAGGGAGACAGAGAGACGGCGCTCTCTGTGCAGGGAGATCGCCTGTGAAAAGCCGTGCAGGGAGGGGAGGCGCTCTCTGTGCGGGAGATCGCCGTGGAGCTGTGCGGAGACTGCAGGCCTCTCTCTGTGCAGGAGATGCCTGTGAGAGCCGTGCAGGGAGAGACGGCTCTCTTGTGCAGGGAGATTGCTGTGAGAGCTTGCAGGAGAAGGCGGCACTCTCTGTGCTGGAAGATCGCCTGTTCCAGAGCGGTGCAGGAGAGCGCCTCTCTCTATGGTGCAGGCAGATCGACTGGAGAGCCTGCAGGGAGAGGCGCCTCTCTGTGCAGGGAGATCGCCTGCGAGAGACGTGCAAGGAGAGGAGGCTCTCTCTGTGCAGGGAGATCGCCTGCGAGAGCCGTGCAGGGAGAGGCGGCTCTCTCTGTGCAGGGTGATCGCCTGCGAGAGCCGTGAAGGGAGAGGCGGCTCTCCCTGTGCAGGGAGATCGCCTGCGAGAGACGTGCAAGGAGAGGAGGCTCTCTCTGTGCAGGAAGATCGCCTGCGAGAGCCGTGCAGGGAGAGGCGGCTCTCTCTGTGCAGGGTGATCGCCTGCGAGAGCCGTGCCAGGTAGAGGTTGCTCTCTTTGCAGGGGATCGCGCTGGAGAGCCCGTGCAGGGAGATGCCTGTGGGAGAGCTCAGGGGTGGCGCTCTTCTGTGTAGGGAGATCGCCTGTGAGAGCCGTGCAGGAGAGGCTGCCTCTCTCTGTGCAGGGAGAGAGCCTGTGAGAGAGCCGTCAGGAGAGGGGCTCTCTCCAGCAGGGAGATCACTGCCGAGAGCCGTGCAGGGAGAGGCGCGCCTCCTCTGTGCAGGGAGATCGTCTGGAGAGCCGTGCAGGAGAGGCGGCTCTCTCCTGTGCAGGATCGCCTGCGGAGAGCCCGTGCTCGGGAGGAGGGAGCTGCTCTCTCTGTGCAGGGATTCGCCTGCGAGAGCCGTGCAGGGAGAGGTGGCTCTCTCTGTGCAGGGAGATCGCTCGGAGAGGCCTGCAGGGAGACGCGGCTCTCTCTGTGCAGGAAGATCGCCTGTGGAAGCCGTGCAGGGAGAGTGGCTCTCTGTTTCAGGGAGATCACCTGTGAAGCTGTGCAGGGAGAACGTCTCTCCTGTGCAGGGAGATCGTCTGAGAGCTAGGGATAGCGGCTCTTTGTGAGGGAGAATCGCCTGTGAGAGCCGTGCAGGAGAGAGCGGCTCTCTCTTTGCAGGGAGATCGCTGTGAAGCCCTTGCAGGAGAGGCGGCTCTTCTGGGCAGGGACTACGCTAAGCCGTCAGGGAAGGTGCTCTCTGGCAGGGAGATCGCCTGAGCGAGCCGTGCAGGAGAGGCGGCTCTCTCTGGCAGGAGATCGCGCTGCGAGAGCATGCAGGGAGAGGTGGCTCTCTCTGTGCAGGGTGATCGCCTGCGAGAGCGCAGGGAAGGGCTCTCTCTGTGCAGGGAGATCGCCTGCTGATAGCCGTGCAGGGAGAGTCGGCTCTCTCTGTCGGGAGATTGCCTGTGAGAGATCCGTGCAGGGAAGCGCCGCTCTCTGTGCAGGGAAGTCACCTGTGATAGCTTGTGCAGGGAAGAAGCGGATCTCGCTGTGGCAGGGATATCGTCCTGTGAGACCTCAGGGAGGAGCGGGCTCGTGTGCAGGGAGATCGCCTGTGAGAGTCCTTCAGGGAGATGGCGGCTCTCTGTGCAGGGAGATCGCCTGTGAGAGCCGTGTGCAGGGAGAGGCATGCTCTCTGTGGGCAGGAGATCGCCTGTGAGAGCCGTTGTAGGGAGAGGCGCTCTCTGTGTGCAGGGAGATCGCTGGAGACGCTGTGCAGGTGAGTGCGGCTCTCTTGTGCAGGGATAATCGCGTGAGAAGCCGTTAGGAGAGGCGGTCTCTCTCTGTGCGGGCTGATTTTCGCCTGCGAGAGTCGCGCGGCAGGGAGAGGCGGTACTCTTTGTCAGGAGTAGATCGCCTGCGAGAAGCCGTGAGGGGAGAGGCGGGCTCTCACTCATGTTCAGGGACGATCTTCCTGCTTGGAGAGCCGTGCAGGTAGATGGGCTCGTCCGTTCTGGGAAGAGTCGCCTGTGAGAGCACGTGCAGGGAGAGGGGCTCTCTCTGTGCAGGAGATCAGCCTGTAGAGGCCGTGCAAGTGAGAGAGTGCTCTCTGTGCAGGGAGATCGCGTGTGATAGAGTCTGCAGGTGGGCGGCCTCTCTCTGTGAAGGTGGAGTCGCCTGCTGAGATCCGTGCAGGGAGAGCGGCATCTCTTTGCAGGAGATCGCCTGTAAGAGCAGTGCAGGGAGAGGTGGTCTCTCTCTGTGCAGGGAGATCGCCTGTGAGAGTCCGTGCAGGGAGACGTGGTCTCTTGTGCAGGAGACTCGCCTTGAGAGCCGTGCAGGGGTAGATCGCCTGTGAAGAGCCTGAGAGGGAGTGGCGCCTCTCTCTGTGCAGGAGATCGAATGCGAGAGCCGTGCAGGGAGAGGCGGCGCTCTGTGGCAGGAGAGACGCCTGTCGAGGAGCCGTGCAGGAGAGCGGCTCACTCTGTGCAAGGATCGCCTGCGAGAGCCTTGCGGAGAGCGGCTCTCTCTTGTGCAGGGAGATCACGCTGCCGAGAGCCGTGCAGGGAGAGGGCGGCTCTCTGTGCAGGGAGATCGCTCGCGAGAGCCGTGCAGGGAGAGGCGGCTATCTCTCTGTGCAGGGAGATCGAATGCGAGGAGCCGTGAAGGGAGAGGCGTCTCTCCCTTGCAGTGAGATCGCCTGCGATAGACGTGCAAGGAGAGGAGCTCTCTCTGTGCAGGGAGATCGCCGGCAGAGCCGTGAAGGAGAGGCGGCGTCTCTCTGTTCAGGGATCGCCTAGCGAGAGGCCGTGAAGTGGAGGGAGGCTCGGGCTCGTCCTGTGCAGGGAAGATCGCCTCCGAAGTACGACTGCAAGGAGAGGAGGCTCTCTCTGTGCAGAAGATCGCCTGCGAAGCCGTTCGGAGAGGCGGCTCTCTCTGTGCAGGGTGATCGCCTGCGAGAGCCGTAGCAGGAGAGGCGGCTTTATTTTGCAGGGAGTACGCCTCTAGAGCCGGCCAGTGAGAAGGCGCTCTCTCTGTGCAGGGAGATCACCTGTGAGAGCGGTGCAGGAGACGGGCTCTCTCTGTGCAGGGAGGAATCGCATGTGAGAGCCTTTTCAGGGAGAGCGGCTCTCTACTCTTGCAGGGATATGATCGCCTGCGAGAGCCTGCAGGAAGAGGCGGCTCTCCTTGCAGGGAGTTTCTGCCTGCGAGAGCCGTGCGGGAGAGGCGTGCTCCTCTCTTGCAGGGAGATCGCCTGCGAGAGGCCTGCAGAGAGAGGTCGCTCTCACTCGTTGCAGAGAGTCGCCTGTGAGAGTCGTGAGGCGAAGAGGCGCTATCTTGTGCAGGGAGAGTCCGCCTGTGAGAGCCGTGCAGGAGATTCGCTCTCTTTGGTGCAGGAGATCGCCTGTGAGAGCAGTTCAGGAGAGGTTGCTCTCTCGTGCAGGGAGATCGCCTTGTAGAGTCGTGCAGGGAGAAGTGGCTCTCTGTGCCGGGAGATCGCCTGTGAGAGCCGTGCAGGGAGTGCGCTTCTCTCTGTGCAGGGGAGATCGCCTGTGAGAGCCGTGCAGGGAGATGCGGCTCTCTCTGTGCAGGGAGATCGCCTGTAGAGCATGTCAGGAGAGGTGGCTCTCTGTGCAGGGAGAATCGCCTTGAGAGCCGTTGCAGGGGTGGCGCCTCTCTCTGTGCAGGGAGATCGCCTGTGAGAGCCGTGCAGGGAGATGCGGCCTCTCTCGTGCAGGAGATCGCCTGTAAGAGCCGTGCAGGAGAGGTGGCTCTCTCTGTGCAGGGAGTCGCCTGTGAGAGCCGTGCAGGGAGAAGTGCTCTCTGTGCAGGGAGCTCGCCGTGGAGATCCGTGCAGGATTCGCCTGTGAGAGCCGCGGCAGGGAGAGGCGCTCTCTCTGTGCAGGGAGATCGATGCGAGCCTTGCGGGAGAGCGGTCTCTTGTGCAGGGAGATCGCCTGCGAGAGCCGTGCAGGGAGAGGACGGCTCTCTCTGTTCAGGAGATCGCCCGAGAGCCGTGCAGGGAGAGGCGGCTCTCTCTGTGCAGGGAGATCGCCTGCGAGAGCCGTGCAGAGGAGAGCGGCTCTCTCTCTGTGCAGGGAGATCGCCTGTGAGAGCCGTGCAGGGAGAGGCGCTATCTCTCTGGGCAGGGGATCGATGCGAGAGCCGTGAAGGGAGAGGGGCTCTCCCTGTGCAGGGAGATCGCCTGCGAGAGACGTGCAAGGAGAGAGGCTCTCTCTGTGCCGGAGACGCCTGCGAGGCCGTGCAGGAGAGGCGGCTCTCTCTGTTGCAGTGGTGATCGCCTGCGAGAGCCGTGAAGGGGAGGCGCTCCCCTGTGAGGGAGTTCGCCTGCGAGAGAGCTGCAAGGAGAGGAGAGCTCTCTCTGTGCAGGAAGATCGCCTGCGACCGTGCATGGAGAGGCGGCTCTCTCTGTGCAGGGTGATCGCAGCGAGCGCGTGCAGGGAGAGGGCCGCTTTCTTCTGTGCAGGGAGATCGCCTGCGAGAGACGTGCAGGGAGAGGCGCCTCTCTCTGTGGCAGGGAATCACCTTGAGAGCTGGGTGCAGGGAGAAGCGGCTCTCTCTGTGCAGGGAGATCGCATGTGAGAGCCTTTCAGGGAGAGGCGCGCTCTCTGTGCAGGGAGATCGCTCTGTGAGAGCTGTTCAGGGAGAGGTGCTCTCTGTGCAGGGAGATCACCTGTGAGACTTGAAGGGAGAAGCGGCTCTCTGTGCAGGGAGGTCGCCCTTTGAGGCCTGCAGGGAGAGAGGCGCTCTCTGTGCAGGAGATCGCCTGGTGAAAGCCGTGCAGTGGGACGGGAGGGCTCTCTTGTGCAGGGAGATCGCCTGTGAGAGCTGTGCAGGGAGAGGCGCCTCTCTCTGGCAGGGAGATCGCCTGTGAGAGCGCGTGCAGGGAGAGACGGCTCTCTCTGTGCAGGGAGATTGCCTGTGAGAGCCGTGCAGGAGAGGCGGCACTCTCTGTGCAGGGAGATCGCCTGTCAGAGCTGTGCAGGGAGAGGCGCCTCTCTCTGGCAGGAGAATCGCTGTGAGACCATGCAGGGAGAGGCGCCTCTCTGTGCAGGGAGATCACTGTGAGAGCGCGGCAGGGAGATGCGGCTCTCTCTTGTAGGGAGAATGCCTGTGAGAGCCGTGCGGGAGCGCTCTCTCTGTGCGAGAGGCCCAGTGCGGAGCTGGCAGGGGAGGCGCCTCTCTTGTGCAAGGAGATCATTGGAGAGCGTGCAGGGAGAGGATGCTCTCTGGCAGGGAGATCGCCTGCGAGAGCCGTTCAGGGAGAAGCGGCTCTCTCTGTGCAGGTGATCGCCTGCGAGACCGTGAAGGTAGAGCGGCTCTCCCTGTGCAGGGAGATGCCTGAGAGACGTGCAAGGAGAGGAGGCTCTCTCTGTGCAGGAAGATCGCTGCGAGAGCCGTGCAGGAGAGGCGGCTTTTCTCTGTGGCAGGGAGACGCTGTCGAGAGCCGTGCAGGCGAGAGCGCGCTCTCTCTGTGCAGGGAGATCACCTGTGAGAGCTGTTGGGAGAAGCGGCTCTCTGTGCAGGGAGATCGCCTGTTGAGAGCCTGTTCAGGAGAGGCGGCTATCTCTGTGCAGGGAGATCTCGTGTGAGAGCTTTGCAGGGAGAGTGGGCTCTCCTGTGCAGGGAGATCACCTGTGAGAAGCGGTGCAGGGAGTAAGCGATCTCTCTGTGCAGGGAGATCCGCCTGTGAGAAGCGGTCAGGAGATGACGGCGCTCTCTGTGCAGGGAGATCGCCTGTGAAAAGCCGTGCAGGGAGAGAACGGCTCTTCTGTGCAGGAGAATCGCCTGTGAGAGCTGTGCAGGAGAGCGCCTCCTCTGTGCAGGAGATCGCCTGTTGAGAGCCGTGCAGGGAGAGACTCTCTCTCTGTGCAGGGAGATTGCGTGAGACTGCAGGAGAAGGCGGCACTCTCTGTGCGCGGAGATCGCCCTGTCAGAGCTGTGCAGGGAGAGCGCCTCTCTCGGCAGGGAGATCGCTGTGAGAGCCTGCAGGGAGAGGCGCCTCTCTGTGCAGGGAGATCACCTGTGTAGAGCCGTGCGGGAGATTCGGCTCTCTCTCTGTATGGGAGATCGCCATTTGAGAGCCGTGCAGGGAGAGGCCGCCTCTCTCTGGTGTCCAGGGAGATCGCCTTGAGAGCCATTCAGGGATGCGCCTCTCTGGTGCAGGAGATCATCTGTGAAGAGCCTGCAGGAGAGGCGCCTCTCTCTGTGCATGGAGATCGCCTGTGGAGAGTCATGCAGGGAGAGCGCTCTCTCTGTGCAGGGAGATCGCCTGTGAGAGCTGCAGGGAGAGGCGCCTCTATCTGGCAGGGGATTCGCCTGTTTGAGAGCCGTGCAGGAGAGGCGGCTCTCTGTGCCAGGAGAGATCGCCTTGTGAAGACCGTGCTGAGAGGCTTCTCTCCTCTGTGCAGGGAGATCGCCTGTGAGAGCCGTGCAGGGAGAGGCGGCTCTCTCTGTGCAGGGAGATCACCTGTGAGTGCCGTGCAGGGAGAGGCGCCTCTCTCTGTGCAGGGAGATCGCCTGTGAGAGCTGTGCAGGGAGAGGCGGCTCTCTATGTGCAGCTCAGATGACGAGAAAATCACTGGCGGACAACTTAGAAAAAAGCTGAGATAAGGTTACTGTCCTAACAGTATAGGATGCCATTGATGTAATTACCAAAGCATCTCAAACGCTTTATACTGAAATAACAATAAATATATGATATCATTTAGAGGTTGGGTATTAATGCTTTGCACATACAGAAGGAATATTATTACCAATGGTTTATTTATTAATTATTTATTATTTGTTTATAAGTTTATTATATTGTTTTTTGTTTTATGTAATTGTTTGTATTTTTGCTGAGGCACCTAGCCGATTGGCATTTCAACTGCGCATGTCCGACAATACCAATAGTTTTACTGCACCTTTTAATTGGAACTATTTATACACGGACATACAGGGACTGAGATATTATTGTTTCACCCCTGAGGAAGGAAGCCACGTCTTCCAAAATGCGTAGGGTGGTCCCACTCTAAACTCCACATGCTGAACATCTAGCTGACATTCGAGCTGACTACCGATTTGGACCATTACAGTGATTAGAGCACGAGCGAATCTGCCGCTACCATCCGCACATCACTGTTGAGCAGGGTCCTGGAGAATCTGCTGTTGCGAATCTGCAGTTGCGGTTACACACTCACAGGCTGTCCGTATCACAGAGGTTGGAGCCACAGATCTGCAGATCTGTCCCCGCAAGAGCAGGGGAGTGCCCCACCTGGGAGCCGACGCCGAACATCTGCACGTTACCGATGCCAAAGAGGAACGTTCAGAGCAGACTGGCCATAGATGAGAGGGGATACTCTCTGAATTTCCACTGCCCGTTAACTTCTTACTTCTGGTAAGCGGGTACTTCAGCTACAGCAGGAGTGTATTAGTGGAACCTATTTCATTTTCTTACTTATAGCAATAATATTTGCGTTTTACTAATTGTGTTTTATTAAATGTGTTTTTTATAACTATCAGTCACCTGTCTGTTCTCAGCATTTGTTGTTTGTATTGTGTTTTTGTGTATTTGTGTATATTTGTTTAGGTTATCATACAGTATTACGCTATGTCATTTTATTTATTCCATGTTTGACCATCTACACGTGGAGTACTCCATTGGATCTGCCAGTACCATCGATTCTGGTTGTATATATCATTTATATATATTTTGATATATGTGCAGAGCGCCAGGGATATAACACTCTTTCCACTCAATCTTTCTGACCTGGGGTCAGAGTTAAATCATAGGCAGCCAGCCATTCTTTCCAAGTGAACTTATCTATTTTCTATATTTAATACATCAAGAAATTAGCGCTACCTTATTTGTTTTTTTGTTGTTTTTTTTCTGAGATAAGGTTACTGCTACGCCGAACAATATTGGCATTTTCCTACCTCACGGTTTGAGATGGTTTCAGATTCTTTCTGAATACCGTGATAACACAAATGACAAACCATTCGGTGGGAATATGCCACATCGTTCAAGATAACAGCAAAGTTATCAAAGCTATTAGAGATGGCCCGTAAGAGTGAGATTGAATCAGTTACTCTCCCTGTGCGCCTCTAACAGACGATGGCGTAGATTTTATTTTATTTTAATAACACAGTATTGAAGCAGGGGTACTCCAAAGCTGAACTGCATTAATTTCATCCCCAGGCCCCCCTGCTTCCTGAGTTACAGACCCCGGAATGAGGTGCCAGTATCAACATCATGTTCAAATGCACTGGTCACGCGAGGCGGGAGATTACTAATTAAGTGGGATGGGAGAGCTTAAACGAAGGAGGAGGAGTCCCAAGACCTTCCAAAATTGTTTCCAATTTATATTTCGACATACACAGTTCAAATCCCAAACCCACTAGATTGTATGCTTCTGGGTTTGTGACCTAACACATACAACATTTCTGGTTTATTAACCAGTTTTAATTGCACTGTAGCTCACACATAGAACATATAGGGGCCTATGCTCTAAGCGTTCATAGAAAAAAATTGCCGGTCCATTTAATTGGCCTGTTTTTTGAGTGTTGCTATTCAGAAAGCCTCGATTTACCTGTGATAGCAAAATTCACAGAACGGGTGAGTAGACAGCGACGTGATGATCACCTCCCTAGAAGGCCAAATCCGGCTATTTCTTTCAGCTGCAGAGAGAGCCGCCTCTCCCTACGCATATCTCGATAGCCTTAGATACAGGCCCTGTTATGGGGTGCCGGTATCTCCTATGTATTTTTTTCCACTGTCACATGACGTGGGACATTTAAATGCATAGAGATACCGGCACCCCATAACGGGGCCTGTATCTCAGGAATAAGGGGGTCCCTGGACCTCAAATCAATGCATTCTGCTCCGGAGACCCCTTGCTCATCTACAATAGTATTACATTTTATATTAAATACAAAGAACCGGCGCCTCCAAAATGAAAAAATATATATCCAATCAAATGTAAAGTCCAATACGAATGGCAGGTGATCCTGAGGGGAATCTTCAATGAAGCCTCGTAGAAGGATGCAAGACAATAATAAACAATAAAACTGAGACTTCATAGAGCCCATCAAGGCTTGACAAACCCTATCTTAAAGGCATAGTGTTCAAAAATAAATGTAACATTAAAAACAAAACAACACTAATACCCACCTCCTCTACCCCCACATGATTGATACCATAGGCCGCGTATGTTCTGGGGTCCTCAGGTAGTCCCTGTGGGTGTCTAGGGGCCATCCGGTGGTTCCCGTGGGTGGTCCCCACAAGGCTTCCAAATTGAAGCGCATACTTGTCACACCTTCCATGCTATTGATTATGTCATTGTTTTGTTTCCTCTTTTATCGATGAAGTGGAGGAAAGTCAAAGGACCCAGTATAGATTGGTAATGTTGGAACCTGCTGAAAGGATTTACCTTGGTGTGGTTTCAGGCTTAACATGTTTTTGCCCCAAAAAATGTAACAAAATATCCCATACTTATGACAAGAATAGACATACAGGACGTCCTCGCTATCCAACGTTTCATTTTACAACGAATGGCATATCCAACGCTTTACAATACAACCCTATGGGCTGTTTTTTGACGCCGGAATGCGTTATCCGACGCCAGAATATGTTATCCAACACTCACCGCCACTGATTAATATGGGACTTACTTTACAACGGTGTCACTATCCAACGCTACTTCCAGAACGGATTCCTTTGGGTTACCGAGGACTGCCTGTAAATGAAATGAATCATCTGTCACATTGGATGGGCATTGGGGATTCTTGTTTTACTGTTTAATATTTGAAGTCATTTTTCCAGTTGCACTCCATTTGGCACTATTAGGTATTGTGATGTGTCGCCCTGTTTGAGGATCTTTAGCACAGTCTTCTATGGAAAGAAATCAAAAGAAACTTCAAATTTGGTGCTTGTCTTTTTTTTTCTTAAAACAAACAGCAGTGCATTAAAAAAAAATAAACACATAAGTGAAGCAAATAAAAAGCCTAGCTCTTCTCAAAGCTCTGGCTAAACAGATCTTTTAACCCTAATTACCCAGGACGACTACCCCGCCTACCGGTCAAAAGATAGACTTTCTTGCAGTCCCACACATCCATCAGGCAGCTCGCCTAAGGTCTCCATAGACATTGCACAGGACTCAGAAGGTGTAATTAGATCTTGCCAGGAATTGAGAAGCTGGGCTTGGTTTGATGATGACCCTACAGGGGGAGGGATGGCTGAGTACATGGCTTTCTCACGAGAGGGGTCATATCGGTCAGAGAGATCAGGAACACCCTCTAGGGCATTTTCCATATCTGATGTGTCTGTATCAAATGTGGGGAAGGTATTACAGTGGTGGGACCCCATGTTTCAAGGGCATGTTCCCCATATTCACTATGGGTACTGGTGATCATTGATGGGAGGAAGGAGAGTTATCTGCGGCAGAGGCTCTCAGAGAGAGGGATAGGGATATTAGACAAGGGCTAATATCACCCGCAAGGTCTAAAGATAACAATAAGGAAAGATAACTCATGAGCCATTATTTTGGGTGCTTCCAGGCCAAGCCTGTGGCCGGAAATTAACCAAAAACAGCCAGGCTGACAAAATAGTAATTAAAAGGTACTTTTAATGTGGAAAGCAGTGGCCCAGAGAGAGGAGTGGTTAAGGGATTCTGTCCTGGATTACCTGGCATCCAGGTGCAGTATATTCTGGTACTATAATGAAGAAAAAGTGTATTACCTCATCCAAGTATGGAAGGTGGGGAGGAACATATATATGGTCCGAGTAGAATACATCTCTGAGCGGGGTCCAAAGAGGGTTTATTCTGTCACTGTTCCCGACAGGAGGGTAAGTTGGTTTAGGGAGGGATTCGAGTGTACTCCATTGCTTTGAAAAGTTATGACATAAAATGTTATGTTTTCCATGTTATCCAATTTAGAATGTAAATTGCGTGTCTCAGCGTGGCCGTGAGATTCCACCAGGGGGAGGGTGTAGGCATGCAGCCCCTGGCTACTAGACTCTCTGCCTAACACGTAAGTCCTGGTACCTGCACAGGCAGTGTTAGGGTTAAATCTGCCCTTGCTGAAGTAAACAGCTCCCTTGAGTGACAAGGGGGTGGCTTATGGCCTGGGTACTGCCCATGCGGGGCTGAAACCTGGAGCCCCTCCCCTGGTAACAAAAGGGAGCTACAGTTCCAAATTGAGTCTTGTGGAAGTGTGGAGCCAGGGCTCTGGTTCACCTTCCTTCCCCTCCCTCAGGGGAGTGAGATCATCTACCTCATACTCCACCAGGGATTGTGGGATATAGGGATAGACCTTTGGGGCCTCAAGCCCTGGGGGTTGAGTCCAGGGACTAAGAGAAGAGCAAGCTGCGAGGTGACACTCTGATGGGTTATGTAGGGTCCAGTGAGGGATAATGTCTCTTGCTGCAGAAAGCAAAGTGTACTGATGTATGCTGTTCACTGTTTGGTATGCTGTTGCTGTACCTAAAAAATAAAGACCAGTTACTGTTTTATACTCCTGCCTGAGGCTGCAGTCCTTCAGGGAGAGGGTGAGAGTGTTTTCCACAGGGAAATTCAACTTTCTGTGATAGGTGCTGTGGGAATGGAGGCACTGTAGCACCAAGAGGAGAACAATCCCAGCACCTAAAGCCTGTCCTGTCTATCCCCAACTACCACCGACAGATGCTCAGGGCCTTCTGTGAACCTAAAAGGTAGCACCAACACCCAGGTAACAGCAGTGAATCTCCCTTAGGGTAAGGGAACATATGTTACATACATGTAGATCAAATGGTGGCTAACTCCATTCTCACCAACTGGTCAGGTTTTCAGGATATCCCTGCTTCAGCACAGGTGGCTCAATCAGTGGCAATGTCATAATGATTGAGTCACCTGTGCTGAAGCAGGGATATCTCTAATACCTGGCCTTTTTTGTTGCCCTTGAGGACAGGAGCTGGCCACCCCTCATTTAGATCAATACACGCTACTTTCATGAGTCATCCATGTTTGGCCATGATCCCAAAGAGCAAAGCAGTCTAAGAAATGAGCATCAGTGTACAGTACAGTACATGCAGATTTAGCCAGCTTTACCGTTCTTGCTGCTGGGGTAACCCATGGCTGGACCCTGCTGCTTCCCCCAGCAGTGAGAAATTCCCTGTGGAGGGGTCACATTCAACAGAACAGACCCCCGCCGGGAGCAGTGGTTTTACTGTCCTTGAAGCTATGCTATTTTGCTTTTCTTTCAATGGACTTTCGGGGTTTATTAAATCTGGCTACCTCTGTACAGTACTAAGAAACGTTTTCAGATATCTGATAATGCCCACAATATTACTGCAAACCCATATTTTTGAGAAGGTTAAACAGTGGAAGGAGCTCGAGAGACTATTTCGGGGCTTATTCTATTTTTGCTGACGCCTCAAGTCAGGATGTTTTTGGCTTACATGCCTTTTGACTTCAATAGGGTATTTCACACAAAAAACTGCCCCATTGGCAACTTTGACAGATATACTGTACTGTAGAATACAGGCAGTCCTCGGTTATCCACCGGAATCCAATCTGGAAGTAGCATTGGATAGTGAAACCGTTGTAAAGTGAGTCCCATGTTAATCAGTGGCAGTGAGCGTTGGATAACGCATTCAGGAGTCGGATAACGCATTCCGGCATCGAAAAATGGCCCGTAGGGTTGCATTGTAAAGCGTTGGATATGCCATTTGTTGTAAAGTGAGACGTTGGATAGTGAGGACTACCTGTAAGACCCTTAGTGATCAATTAAATGATAATCAAAATCAATAGATTTTGATAACAAGAACTACTAATAGATGTGAAAATGTAATCATTATATACATAAATAAAGATCAATTAATACATACATTACTTACAACTGTCCTTATATTTACCACCCGTGTGATGGACTTTGCATTTAATCCTCTTGTCAAAAGTACATACTGGAAATCACTCAGGCACACTAAACACAAAAATAATAATATAGTGTAGTTTTGCAAATAAACATGATAATATTCAAATTAAGGATGCTCATTCGCAAGAATAATACTTGCTAATGATGTCGAATTATTCGCAGCATGTTTTGCAGTGCTGGGGCATCTGCAATCTGCTCTCCTGATTCTTTCAATGAATGGATGACTCATGGGTAGACATCTCATACACAGAAATTTTACAGAAAAGTATCATGTGATATATTTGTATTATATGAAGAAAGAATGGAATTGCTGCCAGAATAATGTATGAGCTTGATAGCTTAATGTCTTAAGATGAGGGGGCACCAAGAAGATTGAGCAAATGGGATGCAGTTCGGCATCTCCTCTCCCGGCTCACACCACGTGAGGACCTTGCCTCTCAAGTGATGTTGTTCTGGGTTCCTCATTCTGTGTCTAGAACATAGCCAATACTAGCTCCCAGGTTCCCCCATGGGAGGCATTGTAAGAAAAATGCAGTGTAAAGTTCCAATACAGTTGATAACAAAAGCACGACAGTAACACTGGAAGATTATACAGTACAGGCAGAGTTAAAAGGGACAACTAATATGCAATTATCCACGAACCCCACCCCCTTTTATACATGATAAAATATAAGTGTCAGCTTCATTGTGGACTAATCTCTTACTTTTGAATCCGTCAGCGGATTGCGGGACGTGTTGTTACAATTTTAATGATATTTTTTAATACTTTTATATACTGGGGAATTGTTGGTGATTGCCCCAGATTTTCCAAGGCAAGTTTTGGAATACTCGTCGCCGCCGCACATGTGTATATATATATATATATATATAAATATAAAAAATATCATTACAATTGTAACAACATACTGTATTCCGCAATCCGCTGACAGATTTAAAAAATAATAATATATATATATATATATAGTTATACGTTACCGTTCCAAGGATTGGTAAACAAGAGACAGCACTCAATGTTGAAAATCAAAGTGTATTAGTGAAAGCAAATTTTTTCCCGCTCCTACAGAATGGACCTGTCCTCCGGGAATCCCCCCTGAGGAAGGTCCATTTGTAGGACCCAAACGTTGGGGTTCTGGATGTATTTTGCTTCACTAATACACTTTGATTTTCAACATTGAGTGCTGTCTCTTGTTTACTAATCCTTGGAACGGTAACGTATAAACTACATTCTCTATCTGGGACATGCACCTGTCTTACCAGCACCTATGGAGTGCCAACTGCCTTTATCTGAACTATTAATATATATATATATATTATAATATATATATATGATATATAACAGCCCAACCCTGTTATAGCCGACCGCTATAATGCGGATCCTATAACGCAGTTTGAGCATGGACCCCCCGAATTAAAGAAATCTATAGTTGTTTTTTTACATTTTTTTTGCACACTGCCCACTGCACACCTGCCATACACGGCAACAACACATAGCACACTGCAAACACCACTGCACACACCTCGCCACACACAGCAAATCACTCACATACACTCCAAAACTCACAGGACAAGGCACACAACTCACAGGACACGCTCAACCACACTCACAGCACACACCTCTCCACCCCCCTATCTCTGGGTCAGCTGCTATCTCAAAATCACTCCTTGCACACAGAATCCCCATCTTCTGTGAAATATTTCATCACCCCACATTTTCAGCTCAAATGCAAAACAAATGATCTGTCCCCAAAGATGGGGTTACTAGCCCAAAGATGTGTGTAGCTAGCATCTGATCTGTATGGAGATATCACAAGACAATCACGCCACCATTGTGACGTCTAAAATCCACTTGGGGACACATTGAAGGCAGCACCCTCCGCCATGCTTGTGTGTAGCTGGGAATAATGGCACAGGGCTGTGTACTCATCCTGACCCCTTCCAGATGTGCATTTTAGTATAAATAGATATGGGGATTACAGCTGACATTTATTTATATAGCTTGTTACTGAGTCTGTAAACCTTGATTGCAAAGGTTAGGTATGATCTGTATTTTTTTGTTTGCTAATGCATTGAAAAAATAAGGTTAAATAGGGTGAAAATGAAGCTCAAGGTGGCACACACAAAAAAAACATGGCAGTCATAGGATACCAAATATCACAAGCAGTGGCTGGAATGGGGTTAATATTAGGGAGCATCTAAAGGGGGGGGGGTATTATAATACTCAGATTACAATAAATGTGTTTCTTGTCCTGGTTTTAAAGGATACGTTTCAGGGTAAACAAATGGGAGTTTGATTTATGAAGCAGTTAATACACATTGCGCCCTTCCTGATAATTTACTCAACCTGGCTAATTTTTAGATCAGCAGTCACTGTAACCTGGGTTTCAACGCATCTCCCATTTTAATCATGTATATCTCTTCCCCCCCCCCACCCCCCGTCGCCCTTACTTACTATTGATAAAAAGGAAGGCAGCAAGGTTTTAAAGGTTTTAAAGAGATCTCCCTCTCCCTAACCCCCCCCTCTTCATTAGTTTTTGAAGTTCACATTAAGTACTACATTCGAACAATCACATTTTTATTTTCAATACTGCACTAGATTTTTGGTTTATTTTTCGTGTCCCATTATCACCATTTTTGAAGAAGCACATACAGTATATCATAGATCTACAGTATATAGGTGCAGCATATTTCACTTAACACATGGCTGTGTCAATAATTTCACTTTGAAAATGATAGAAAAAGAAATTGCTATATGGTATATACAGTACTGTATAACTATATGCTGTATATACTTTACAGCTATTTGCTTGACACATTATGCATTCAGAATCAAATGTGACTGCCATGTAGGCCACACCTGTGTACACGTGGCTTGTGTGTGTTAGAGGGGTTAAAACATCCAGCTACACTGCTGACTAATTTTCTTCCCCGACGGGCCCTCAAAATAAGCAAAATATCCCCGAAAAACATAACACTACACCTCAATATGCCGCTACCATCAGGAATAAATGAAGGTCTTACCTTAGGAATCTCTGGCCTCCTGTTTATTAGAAAAGACACATTATACCTTCCGAATAGAATGAGACTATCACACTTTATTAAATAAGTTCCACAGAGTTGCAAAACATCTGTATCTGGATCAATGTTTAAGAATTTACTGTACAGTATGTACAGTAGCCCTGATAGGTTTTGGGCTATTATTCTGTCCTCCTCCTGGCAGCAATCCCTGGTAAGGGTAGGTGCCAGGAGTAATCATGGGTTTTCCCCACACACTTGCAGCTCAGTGAGTCAGAGAAGGTAGGAAATCAGGCTTGCTGTCCAATCAGGGACAGAGGGCTGGTTCTAACTGGAACTGACTTAATGAGCTGTACTTCCTGATGTAGATCAGTTGTCTCTACCATTGAGAGAGACAGGTTTACCATAACCAAGCTGTCAGGGCTCTGGCAGTTTGAGGCCCTCCCTTAGGGGAGCAGAGGGAAATAATTTCCTCTTATTCCACCAGGGGATAAGGGAAGAGCTGGGACCGCTCCTGGTGGCCAGTGGCTGGGAGTGAGGTCCAGGGACATCCTGTGGTGAAGACCTTATGGGTTGCTAAGTGTCTGCAGAATCTGATGGGCAGTGTGCCCGGCTGCAGAGAAATAATGTATCCCAGTGATTCACTATACTTCTTGCCTGAGACTGATATCTGTCAGGGAGAAGTTGTATTGTATTGTATGTCTTTATTTATATAGCGCCATACATGTACATAGCACTTCACCGTAGTAATACATATCATATAAATGTAACGGGGTTCCCCCCCCCCCCAATCTCACATTGGCCCGGGTACTTTAATAACCAACCCCCATTACGTGTGTTTGGTGGTGCACCTGTAGGCAACAGAACTCCTGAGTCTCCCGCTTGATGTTAGTAGGGGATTGTCAGCAGAACAGGTGGCTGAGGTAGTGTGTGCGAGTTCAACTTACATCATGTGCAGCGCCTCCAACTCATCAGGGTCTATGCTTCCGCAGGGAGATGGTCCTGGTGAGGAACTCCTTCTTGGTGGTGCCATCCACTTGCGAGTAATTTCACACTCACACAGTGGGGGTATCATTAACAAGGTCATCTTTATTGTAGACGGTGATGTGGAAGACTGCCACATGCAGCTGCCAGCTCTAGCCGCACATCCCTCCGTGCTGTCCCTTCGCCAGGTACGCCCTCCTGAATTGAAGTGGGATTCCATCTTCTCCTAGGGAGACCCTCTCTGTGCCAGGTCCCTGGACACAGAGTGGCTTAGACAGGCTGATTGGTCAACCTGGACCGCTAGTTACTTCACTAGGGTCACAAAGTGTTCCTACAATCCCTTATGCTGGCAATACAACTTCCCAACAGCTTTCCACAGCTGCCAGAACACTGCTAGAACACTGCTAGAACACCGATAGAACACCGCTAGAACACTGTGTTGTGCCTTATATACTTCAGGAGGCAGTCGCATACAGCCACTCCCCTCCATACATAGGGCACATCACCATTGGATGAGGGAAAACCTCCATAACTACTGCTGGCATACCTGTTCTTACCAGGACTTACTGCCAACAGAGAGGAAAGCAATATACCATTATTATACATGGCTATATAAATAACAAATAATATAAATAACAGATCATGGGAATAAGTGCTTCAGAAATACTGTAAAAGTAACATTAAGGAAGAGGAATCCCTGCTTCGAGGAGCTTACAATCTAATTGGTAGGTAGGGAGAACGTACAGAGACAGTAGGAGGGAATTCTAGTAAGTGCGTCTGCAAGGGGCCAAGCTTTATGTATCATGTGTCCAGGATTATCCACAGTGCTATTCAGATGCTTCTTTAAGCAGATGTGTCTTAAGGTGAGTCTTAAAGGTGGATAGCGAGGGGCCTAGTCGGGTATTGAGGGGAAGGCCATTCCAGAGGTGTGGGGCAGAAAGTGAGAAAGGTTTAAGGCGGGAGAGAGCTTTAGATACAAAGGGGGTAGAAAGAAGACATCCTTGAGAAGAACGCAAGAGTCGGGATGGTGCATTGCGAGAAATTAGGGCTAAGATGTAAGGAGGGGCAGAAGAATGTAAAGCTTTAAAAGTGAGCAGGAGAATTGAGTGTGAGATATGGGATTTGATCGGAAGCAAGGAGAGGGATTTCAGGAGGGGAGATGCGGAGACAGATTTAGGAAAGAGTAGAGTGATTCTGGCAGCAGGGTTTAGGATAGATTGTAGGGGAGACAGGTGAGAGGCAGGAAGGCCGGATAGCAGGAGGTTGCAGTAATTGAGACGTGAGAGAATGAGGGCCTGAGTCAGAGTTTTAGCAGTTGAGTAACAGAGGAAAGGGCGTATCTTTGTGATATTGCGGAGGAAAAAGCGACAAGTTTTAGAAACGTTTTGAATATGAGAGGAGAATGAGAGAGAGGAATCAAGTGTAACCCCTAGGCAGCGTGCTTGGGCTACTGGGTGAATGATCGTATTTCCAATAGCAATGTGGAAGGAGGTAGTAGGGCCAGGTTTGGGAGGAAGTATAAGGAGCTCTGTTTTTGCCATGTTAAGTTTCAGTCGGCGGATGGCCATCCAGGATGATATTCCAGAGAGGCATTCAGAAACTTTGGTCTGTATAGCAGGTGTAAGGTCAGGGGTTGAAAGGTAAATTTGTGTGTCGTCAGCATAGAGGTGATATTTAAACCCAAAAGATGTGATTAGGTCACCTAGAGAGAGTGTGTAAAGAGAAAAGAGAAGGGGTCCCAGGACAGAGCCCTGGGGTACCCCCACAGAGAGATCAATAGAGGAGGAGGAGGTGTTAGCAAAAGAGACACTGAAAGTACGATGGGAGAGATAAGAGGAGATCCAGGATAAAGCTTTATTCCGAATACCAAGAGTATGGAGAATGTGAAGGAGAAGAGGGTGGTCCACAGTGTCGAATGCTGCAGAGAGGTCGAGCAATATGAGCAGAGTGTAATGACCTCTGTCTTTGGCAGCATGAAAGTCATCAGTTATTTTAGTGAGGGCTGTTTCAGTAGAGTGAGCAGTGCGGAAGCCAGATTGTAGAGGGTCTAGGAGAGAATAGGTGTTGAGAAAGTGTAGCAATCGAGAGAATACAAGACGTTCAAAGAGTTTGGAGGCAAAAGGCAGGAGGGAGACAGGTCGATAGTTAGAAGGACAGGTAGGGTCAAGCTTGCTGTTTTTGAGTAATGGTATAACGGTTGCATGCTTGAAGGAGGATGGAAAGGTACCAGAGTAGAGGAAAGAGTTAAAGATCTGTGTGAGCATAGGGATTATAGTAGGAGCAAGAGGTTTTAGGAGATGGGAGGGAATGGGATCAAGAGGGCAGGTGGTAGAGGGAGAAGAGGAGATCAGCAGTGACACATCCTCCTCCGAGATAGTGGAAAAAGAGTCAAGAAAGGCAGGAGTAGAGTTGGGAAGCATTGTGGGATGGGAGGAGGCAACATATGGGATGTTCTGCCGTATAGATTCCACCTTTTCCTTAAAAAAGTCAACTAAGTCCTGATGTGAGATGGAGGAAGGAGAGGAGGCAGCTGAGGGTGGTCTGAGTAGAGAGTCAAAGACAGAAAAGAGACGGCGTGGGTTAGACTTGTGTGTGTTGATTAGTGATGAAAAGTAGGTTTGTTTAGCCTGAGAGAGGGCAGAGTTGAAACAGAATAGCATAAATTTGTAGTGAATGAAGTCTGCGAGCGTATGAGATTTCCTCCAGAGGCGTTAAGAGGAATGAGTGGAGGAACGCAGCATGCGTGTGTGGGAGTTTAGTCAGGGTCTCGGGTTAGAAGGGCGAGGACGGCAGAGAGAAAGCGGGGCATGAAGATCAAGAGAGGAAGATAAGGCAGAGTTGTAGTTCCTGACCAGGTTGTCAGGGTCTGAAACTGAACTGAGAGAGGAGAGGGAGGAGCATAAAGTGGAATCCAGAGCTGGTAGGTTAATAGAGCGCAGGTTTCTGCAAAAACGAGGGCGAGATGGAGATGGAGAGAAGCGAGAGAGAGAAAATGAGATGAGGTGATGGTCAGAGAGAGGAAAAGGGGAAATGGAGAAATCGGAGAGTTAGAAGTTTTTAGTGAAAACCAGGTCTAAGTAGTGTCCATCCTTGTGGGTGCTGGCTTCAGTCCACTATTGAAGGCCAAAAGAAGAGGTTAGAGAAAGAAAGCGGGAAGCCCAAGGGAGAGAGGGGTCATCAATGTGGCAATTGAAGTCCCCAAGGAGAAGAACAGGGGCGTCTGAGGAGAGAAAGAAAAAGAGACAGGATTCAAAGTGAGAGAGAAAGGCAGAAGGGGGATGAGTAGAGGAAGGTGGGCGGTAGATGACCGCCACATGGACCGGGAGAGGAGAGAAGATCTGGACTGTGTGAACCTCAAAGGAGGGAAAAGCAAGAGAGGGAGGATTAGGAACGTTTCGGTAGCGGCAGAGAGAGGAGAGCAGGAGTCCCACGCCTCCACCCCTGCCATCAGGGCGCGGAGTGTGGGAGAAGGAAATAATAAGAGAGGGCAGCTTCCAGAGCAGAGTCAGTCTGAGTGAGCCAGGTCTCAGTTATGGCAAATAGGAGCAGAGAGTGAGAGAGAAAGAAGTCATGCACACAGAGGAACTTGTTAGAGAGGGAGCGAGCATTCCAAAGGGCACAAGAGAATGGGAGAGAGGAGGGAGGGTGGTAGGGGATGGGTATGAGGTTGGAGGGGTTTACACCAGAAGGAGTAGAAGTTGCATGTGGAAGGCGAGGACGAGAGCAAGTAGAAATAAGGCAGGGACCAGGATTGGGAGAGATATCCCCAGAAGCTTTTAGTTTTAGTGCAGGAGGTATAGCTGTGTGGTGACAGAGGACGCAGGTAAGAGAGGAGTTCATGTGAACTGAGAAGTGGTGACGTAAGGAGAGATGGCGAAATCTGAATAGAGTTTGAGACATGATGAGGCTGGTGGAAGGAAGTGCATAATATGAAAATAAGTGAGGTTATAGCAAATATAAAAAGTAAAGGTGGCATCACAGCAATAGTAATGTGTTGAGATGTGCAGTCTGGGATGATATACTCCTTTCCAGCGTAGTTCAAATGCAGGAATCAGAAGCAGTAGTTGGTGTCCACTTTTTCCACTTCTTTTTTAACTTCCTTTTTTAAACCTCCACACTACTTTAAAGATTTATACTTAAAAGCATTTCTGCTTAGGAGCAAAGGCTGCAGGCAGGAAGTTGAGGGCAAGCAAGTTGAGAGAAGTTCTCCTCCAGAGGTTCCTCCCCACAACTCTGGGGATCTGTAAGGATGGAGGCGCTGTACCTGTGAGTATCACTCAGTTCTACCTCAGATGCCTGTCCCGTCATCCCCTACTGTATAACACCATGCGGGAGACTTATGGCCCCCCTATTACCAGCAGGTTTGCACCACACTAAGATAAGTAACCAGCACAAGTTTCCCCATGATAGACCCTATACGAGATTGGGTGGGGAAAACAGGGTTACAAGTATATAAACAGAGTAACATAGCTGTTGATGTTCTACAAAGACATTCCTATTCATTCTGTTCAACCTTTATAGAAATACTTTATATTATATTCCTAGTAAGACAAAGGAAAAAAAACAAGAGCTACTTTTGGCAATATAATTTCACACGTTAAAAAATAAATCCCTTTCTGACTCCAGCAAAGTGTAATAGGATCTTTTCCTGGATTAATGAACTGCTTTGTATTCATTTGTGGTCAGTCCCTCCTTCACTTTCTATAATACTTTCCTTTGCAGAAAGTACTGTAACACTTTCTGTCATTGGATCAATTTCACAATATTTGTGGTGGAAGCCTCCTCCTTGCAGAGTATTCACATTGCATCTGGATACCATTATGCATAGTTATCCTATACACCCTGAACCTTTTATTGTCCCCAAAGTGAACAAGCTTAGTTGGAATAGTCTTTGCTTGTAGATAAATCATTTAGTGGGGTTTTACCAACGTATCTGATCTCTTTATACTTTCATAGTTATTTTATGAATTTTGTTATGATGTATGTTAAAGATGCAGTATACATTGAAACATTTATAATAGTAAAATTATGTTCTGCTTCCTCTAATCTGTACCCGTTTTTAATGCTTGATATTCTCCTATCCATTGCTAGCGACAGATGCAGCATGTGTTATGGCTCCCGCTGGCGCCTGTCTGCCAGTGCAATAACACAGTAACCCAGCCCCTTTTTCAAAAGCAGGTAATGCAAACATAATGGTGTCTGCTCCCGCTGACGCGTTTTATATGACCTGCTGCCACGCGCCAGCGGGAAGGTTGGACATCTTTTTAGAAAGGAAAGGTACACAGGGATATACCAAATAAATAAACATGGGAAGGATGTTGATCCAGGGAGTAATCTGATTGCCAATTCTTAGATCCAGGAAGGAATATATTTTTCCACTTATGAGATATCATTAGATGATGTGTCACTGGGGTTTTTTTTTGCCTTCCGCTGGATCAATATACTGTAAGTATGGATATAGGATAAAGCAGGGGAGTGCAGTCTTTTTCTCCTGCGCCCCCTGCTGGTTTTCCCCCTCTCTGCCCCCCCTGCCCTCCCCTTACATTGGTTACGCGTTCTGGGTGTCATATGCCACGCTGAATAGCTCTCCTTTTTGACACTTATATACATATATATTTTGTGGGGGCTCCGGGGTTCCCAAAAAGAGCTTGCTGGGGTTTTATGTGTTTGTCATATGACATCACATGACCCCATGGTGTTGTTTGATGTCACGTTTCCATGGTGATGCGTCTCCTGAAGCTGTCTGAACCAAGGTAAGTGAAGTTTACAGAGGCTTTAGGCTGCGGTCCCAGTGCGTTCTGTAGCATGCGAGCCCGGCAGGGGGGCGCGGCGCATGCACAGCGCTTCACCGCAGATCGCGGTCCTGGGAGAGAGGGAAAGTTTGCGAGGGGAGGGGTGTGGCGGGGCTTTTGCGGGGTTGTGGCCATGACCTCACGCGGCTGGTTCACACTCATTGGCTGAACCACCGGTGGGGGAGTGGCCAGGCCTCTGTCGCAAGTTCCACATACAAAAAAATTGTATGTGTGAAAACTTGCAGTGCAGTGCGGCTGCTAAATGCACGCCGACGCATGTACTGGGCCCGGATAGTTTGGGGGGGGGTGTTTGTGTGCACAATAGAATGCACTGGGACCGCAGCCTTAGCCGTTTCCCTGGCACTTAATTTAAGTGCTTTCGGGAAGCGCGCGGGGCCTCTGTATACCCAGCAACTCCTGCATATAATCTCGTGCTCCCCTGGGGGGCACACCCTCCAGTTTGTGCACCCCTGGGATAAAGTATCTGTCGTCTAAATTTAGCAAAGGTTGAACATGGTGGACACGTCTTTTTTCAACCTCATCTACAATTTACCTATGTAACTATGTAATTATGAAGCATTAATGCCTGCTACATCTGTATGCCCATTATTAAGCACTGTTATACACAATCATTCTTACAATCTTACTTGCCCAATATGATTACCAATAAGTTTGTGTTTAGCTAACCACATGTACTGTATTATTGCATTTATCAACATTAAGCTTAATCTTTCACTTCCTTTCAAAATTCTTCCCGCTCAGCTTAATACTACCCCCCTCCATGGGCGTCCACAGGAGGGGGCAAGGGGGGGCGCTTGCCCCCCCCCTGGATCACTCGCAGCCCCGAGATCCCGCAGGGCAAGCAGGGTGTCCGGCCTGCTGCCTGTGGGCCTACTCCCCCTCCCAACGTGGGACGGAGGGTGGGGACCCAACCCAGCCAACCCAGCATCCACCGCGCGTGTGCCAACCCAGGTTCCCCCGCACGTGCCTCCTGTCCCAGCTGCTGCGGGAGATGCTGCAGTCACCCGCAAATCTCGCCCCCCCCTAGCCACCCACCTCCAGGCGCCAACCCAGCAGCATCCGCGAGGGATGCAGCTGCCCACCGCCAGTCTCGCGCCCGCCTCCATGCGCCTACCCAGCAGCAGCTGCGGGGGATGCTGCAGCCGCCTGCTAGTCTCATTCCCCCCCCCCCCTCCCAGCCGCCCCCCCCTCTCTCCCAGCCTCCCCCCCTCCCTTCTTCCCTCCCCCCCTCCCTCACAGCCCCCCCTCCCTCCCTCCCAGCACTGGGGAATGAGGTGGCTCTCATTGGTAGCACTACCAATGAGTTAAAATTATGCCCCCCCCAAAAATAAATTCTGCGGACGCCCATGCCCCCTCCCCTCGTGTGCAAACAAGTTACCTAAACATCTACACTGATAGAATGTTACAAGCTTCCCACCGCCACAACCTTGCACCGCTATAGCACTTAATAATTCACACTTAGAGAGACCTTATCTCAACACAACCCCACATTGACTTCATTGCAATAAAGACGCATCAATGTGGTTGTAAGCCTTCATTTTGTCTCATGCTCGTAACATATGTTTTAGGTATTAATGATAACACATTCTATTGATTTGCTCTAAATCTCTCTTTCTGCCTTTCTATGGCTCTATGACAAAGAAACTTGTAAATGTTCATCTTTGTATTTACAGCAACATGTACATGCTGCTCATACTGTTGCCCTAGGATGGGGGGTTAGGCCTCAAAGGGGGTGGCAGTAGTGGTTAACCCCTTGGTTACTTTAGCATTAGTAAAGCAGTCTGTGGCATTTAATGGCAATGCTTTACCAAGGCCGGTAGGTATTGCAGTTTTATGTGTGTATTAATCCCTTTGTAGCCCTTAGTGGTTAGCTGGTCATTGAAACCCATGACTAGTTGAACACTTGGGTTAATAAGGGGTTCATATATACTGTAATGTATTTTAAGTTATATTGTATCCCCTATTCCATTCTGGTTCGGCTTAACTTGCCTACAGTATGTATACAATGACCAATATATACATACTGTACGCACGATAGGGCCAACGCCAGCCTGGAGTTGGTGATAAAACACTTGGGTTATTTTTACCGTTAATCCCGTTCCAATAGATATCGGAACATGATGTAAAATATGGCATGATTTGTGAACAAAGGCCGTATTAGGCCCCTTTCTCGTCGGATCCAATATTTTTTTATGTACTGTTTCTGATAAAAAGTGCATTGTTTTGGGCCAGGCAACGTTGATGTATTGCTCTTTAAAAATAATGCACCTGTTTTGGCGGTTTCATTTGTTGATTACTGCAGCTTGTTGTATTCTGGCTCTCTGTGAAGTGTTAATGTTCTTTTCCATCTGATTGTGGATTTAACCGTAGTGTTAATAGCCACGGTTTATTTGTATACCCATTGTCACCGAAGTAATGAAAACATTGCTTACTCACAATATCAGGACACAAGATACGGTGTTATTTTACAGAAACGTAGAATTTATGGTTTTGCCTAAAAACCAACAAACTTTAATGAGTCCAACACCCAACAGATAATGTACACTTGACTGACAGAAAAAGTATGAATCATAACATGATCCAGGATAATTTAAAGCTACATCCAGTATTTTCATTTGAGCGCCACATAATGTATAAGTCGAACATTAATAGAAATGTGTCCTTTGGATTTCTAATGGTTCTTGCACCGTTAGAAAAATGTATACATTTAGTGGTTATGTTATCCATGGCATTTACTATTTGTGCTAGAGATCTGTACAAGGTACTGTAGATTGAAATATTCTAGTGGAGAATGCCAATGTTGTCTGATATGATCCTGGCGCCAAGAAATGAAGTGCAGACACTAGTTTAACCATCCCTGTAAGGGCATGGCTTTTTAAACATGGCTGTTAAAGGATCTAAATACATAAATTGTATTATTACAATGAATGCTTCAAATGCTTTCAACTTTAAATGTGTGAATGGATCATGGAAATTCTTTAAAAGAAAACATGCAATTTTGCCAGCAGGGCCATAAAATGGAACCGTTAGCGTGGAATGATCTCCATTTTATCTTCACAAATTTGTATTTTGTTTTTCATGAAGGACCTAAAACAGCTACATTTTTAAAAAAAATCTAAAATTCTGATCCACGGTCTAGTTAAACAGGCTAATTTATTTATACAAATCCATGATACTGTAGCTTCTGCAGCAATATCTCGAAACGATTACTTCATTGCACAAACCACCAGGATACCAGTCTTACATGGCCATTGTGGTCAGTTCATTTTTCCCATGAAGATCGTGTCATCTGATGATAAAATCCCATTCTGTTATCTTACATTTCAGTGAAAAATATATATTTGTTTATGCCTGAATTGACACATCCACATCCATGGAAATTCTTTCTTAACAATTGCTTTATTGCAATAATGCATATGTAGTAGAGATGGGCGAATCTACCCAAAAAACGGATTCTCTTGCGTCTTCCCTCCCAAAGTCTGGTTCGCGGTGTAAGATCCGCAAACGTATATCATCAGTTTTAATCTGCACGGATTCATCAAAAAAAAAACCACCATTGGATTCAAGCCGTGGACGGTTTGTAGAATCAATTCTTAAGATTCTACAAATCCGTCTACGGGTTGTGGAATCCGTGGAGTGTATTTGTAATAATATTTTTTTTTTCAATGCGCAAAACGCGAACTTCCCTCTTTTGAGATTAATCCGCTGATCACCAAAGTAACCGGTCGATCCGCTGGGGATTCAAATCCGCCCCAAAATTTCACCCATCCTCTAATCTTTAGATAGACAACATGTTATATACCACAGACAATATACGTATGAACTTACTGTATTAAGTATTATCTACACAAAAGGTTGCTTTTTCTTATACAGGGAAATATTTCCAGGCAAAAGGGCTAGAATAGAATAGTACTTTTTTTTGCCCATCCTGAGCAACGGTGCCTGTTTTTTCTCTGTTCTTCATTAGAATAGTATAGTACAGCTCAACCCCGTTATAACGCGATCCGTTACAACGCGAATCCGCTTATAACGCGATGCCAGCGTGGCTACAAATTTTCGTATTTATGAATACTGTACAACAAGATTATTGGTATATTAAATACTTTATTGTACAATGCATCAATTGTACATTATTTCTAACGCAATCCGCTTATAACGCGATGTGATTCTTTGGACCCAAGAACAGCGTTATAAGGGGGTTGAGCTGTACTATTATGATAGCACATACATACCAAATAGGAAGTAATTATCGGATATTTAATACAGTACATTGGCAGTAAGGTATAAAGGGAAGATTTGCCTTTTGTTTTGCAGTGTTAAATATGCACCTAAACATCTTTACATATACTTTATATATAGTGTAGAAATCAAAGAACACAAGATAAAAACACATCCAACATTATTACATTAGAACATAACATTTCCTGAACATCCTGTTCTAGACCTTATTTGATGCTTCCTGTAAGTCTACAAATCTTTGATTGTTTCTAATATGAAATTAAATTAGATAGTCTGTCCATATTTTGATGGAACCTCAAGAGCACTACTGTACCTGCCACTTTTTAGCACTGGAATGTACAAGTATTGTTGGTGTATACAAAAATGGGAACCCACAGCATTCAAATATGCAAGGATAACACACAAACGCCCTGAAAAAAAGGGTGTGTGTGCACAGCACGCGCGTTGTAAGTGAAACTTCTTAGTGTTTTGTCACTGAAATTGTATTTTTTTAAATGATTTTGATTGAATGAAATTGTTATTGGCTTTTTTTCTTGCAGAATTTGGAAAATTCTTTAATTGAATGAAAATCATAAAAATCATAGTAGTATTGTAGTGACAAAATGCAAAGAAGTTTGAGTTACAATGCTCCATTTATAAAAAATTTGCTATTTGCACTTCTATAATTCTATTCCCAAAAGGAGGAGTTGGGATGGTAGGTGGTCTGTGTTTGTGTACATATTGTATATCACTGAGGTGTGTGTATGTGTGTTGTATGTCACTGAGGTGTGTGTATTTGTGTTGAAGTTAGATGTCACGGAGGTCCCTGTGTGTGTCCATGAGGTGTGGGTGTGTGGTGAAGGTGGGTGTGTCCATGAGGTGTGTGTTTATGTGGTGAAGGTATATGTGTGTGTGTGGGGGGAAGTTGTATATGGTGGGGTAAGTGTGTGTGTGTCCCTTTTAAGGAAGGCATTCCAGCGCATGCGTGCCATGGCAGTTGCTCGTGCATTGTGCTTGCCGGTCCTGGGCCTCTGCTGCATGAGTTAGGCCGAGCTCACGGTGGCGCTCACAGGGTGGCTCGGGCGCGCGCATCTGTGCACGCCCCGGCGCGCACTGCTGCAGCCACAGCAATGCGTGCGCTAGCTTTAGGAGATGGGTTGCGCTGATTGGTGGCGTGGCGAACGTGTCACGGATGTGTCACAGAGCTGGTTCACCCTCATTGGCTGAATCAGCTCATGTGATGCTGATGTCACACGACTGCAGCTGCAATTTTAATTTTTGTTGTGGTTGCAAAATGTCGCTGCGCAGTGCCACGCGCACTTGAGGAACTACCATAAGCAATCAGGTAAGAGTCCTTGAAGTGCATGTGGAAGCAGGCGCGCGCATGTAGCCACGCCCCCACCGTGAGTATGTCCTTACACTATCCATCATGCATGGAAGGATTCTTCTGTTCCTGTGCATGCGTGAGTGACAGTCTCCAGCAGTTTTATTCTTTTCCTTTATTACACACATTGCATATTTTGTGCCTTGAACTGCACCACTGAAAATGCTAGAATGGTTTGAATTATGCTAATATAACCTAGCCTGCCGGCAGTTACTTCTTTTCCCTGGGCCTTTCCTCTGTCAGTCCTGTTAGTGCAGGCAGTGGAAAGGTTGATTCCTTCCTTTGGCCTGTGTGTGTATTACAGCCTTGAATGATGTATCAGTATTCAAGGGTGGGCCTAGCAACTTCGGAGGATGTCAATCTGAGGGGTGGATACTAGTTGGAACACACCCTGTCTGCGTGTGGGCCTATCAGTATCCGGCTCTGGCTTGTATGAGTCAGGGTTAGAGTCACTCCCCATAGATGATACATTCTGACATCCTCCCAAATTTAATTGTTGTTCTGTTCAGTCTGAGACTCCCAGGATTGGAGTGAGAAGAGGAAGAAAATTAGCCTCCCCCACCCATGAGGGGATGGGAGGGAAGATAATTAGGCCTAATTCAGGGCTCTGATTTAGAGAGCGAGAGAGAAAGAGAAACATGAGATGATCAAGAGAAAAGAAATGCCTGTTCTCTGTACTGTTAGCTGACTGCAAATAAAACCACCCAGAAAAGACCATGCTGTATATTCCTGTCTCTGTGCATGGAGGAGTGACAGTGGGGGCCATCCCCTGAACATCCACAGAGGATCCCTGCTGGCTGGAGGCGCTGCACCAACTGAGACCAAGGTAAACTGTCCTTCCTTTCCTTTTTCTCCCCACACCACCGTGGAACGCTCAGCCCTCCTGTTACCTACAGGTCTGTACCAGCACCAGAGTAGCAGAAAAGAGCATACCCCCTCCCCCCCCCAAACTCACTTAGGGGTAGATGGGCTACACTTATAAATTATTGTGTACACGTGTGTATATGAAGCTATTATCTAAATAGCATAGGAAAAAATGCAGGCATAGGTAGGCAACTATAATAACACATTAATTAAAACCTTTTCCAACACAAACTACTGACGCCTGCTTCTTGACTCACTAATCAGTTTGTCAGAGAGGATAGTCTACATCTCCCAGATGCTTATTTTGAAGCTTACCTTATGTGAACCAGTCAGAAACAGTAATATTAAAAGAAAAAACAGCCAAGAGGAAAAAGTCAAGGGATAGGTATAGATTAACTTGAGCTGAAGCTTGCTAAAAGTCTTGCAATAAACAGCTGCAGATATGTCCATTACCTGGTAGAAACATATCTAGGAACAATCTGTGGTCAACATTTTGTTGGACTATGAAAGATTTTTTTCTGAAAGAGGGACGGATTTTATATGGGTAATGCGGCCGATCATTGGGAAGTTCCGTCTAACAACGGCCCGATCGGCCTCTTTGGCACATATAGAATCAGCCATCAGAGTATAAGAGGCCAGTTCATTTAAGTTATTTATTTATTTTTGCCTTGTTTTGAATACAGAACATAAAAATGAGTGCCAAGGGCTCCAAATATTTGTCTGTGTAGAAAATGTAAAAGATAAGAAGCATCACTCTTCTATCTATCTATCTATCTATCTATCTATCTATCTATCTATCTATCTATCTATCTATCTATCTATCTATCTATCTATCTAGCTATCTATCTAGCTATCTATCTAGCTATCTAGCTACCTATCTAGCTATCTATCTAGCTATCTATCTATCTAGCTATCTATCCACATATATTTATATATGAAGTGTGTGCACATATATCTAATGATATAGATTTGAGGGAGAATTTGACAGCTACAGTATATCCATTAAAAAGACATTAGTTGCAAGCAGGGGTAAGGGCCTAAAAATCACCAAGTCCTGTTCAAAGGTGATACATAATTTATTTTAAAGCAAAAATCCCATCATACTGTACATGTCAGTGTTCCATGGGCCAAGATACTTGTTAGAACACGCACAATTAATAATGTATATGTTACAATATTTATAGGATTCACTACAATGTTGTAAGCCCATTTGAAATGTGACAGATAAATAGAAACAACTCAAAAACCCATGAGCACGGTACTCCATATAATTAAACAAAGCGTTCTCAGGTTAATGTCTGTGAGGATATGAGACATTATACACACCTTGGTGAAGTTGTAAAATTCCCAGACATAATTGATCTTTTTATGATTCATTGAATTTCTCTCTGTGCCAGATCAAGCATTACATCTATGTAGATTACCTGCTGTCTCTGAATGCCTTTTGGCCATCTCCTAGGCATTGCATTCATCTTAGTGGTGACTCTATTAGTATATGCATACTGTATGGTAAACTGACTATTCACAGACTATAAGAAGCTGGTTTCCCAGTTTAACTTGACACAAATCTATACACTTTATTTGCCAGCTTATACCTGTATTGATTCAAAAGGTGTTTGGAAATGAAGTAAAGGCTAAATATATTAATTACATACCCTACAGATGTGATACCCTACAGATGTGATACCCTACAGATGTGATAGAACAAAGGTACTTATAAACCTGATGTCGTAAGACAAGGGTGGTCAACTCCAGTCCTCAAGGGCCACCAACAGGTCAGGTTTTAAGTATTTCCTTGCTTCAGTACAGGTGGTTCGATCAGTCCCTGCTTTAGCACAGGTGGCTCAATCAGTCCCTGATTCAGCTCAGGTGGCTCAATCACAGACACAGTCTTTGACTGAGCTTCTGATTGAAGCATCTGTGCTGAAACAGCGATATCTTGAAAACCTGACCTGTTGGTGTCCCTTTGAGGAGTTGTCCGCTCCTGTCCTAAGTATTTAATTCAGGAAACAACTTCTAGGCAGATGGGGTGCAGTTGGTGACTTTAAAATGAGGTATTAAAGTATACTTTTTGTCAAACCCAAGATAAAAGCAAAAAAAATAAAAAAACACCCAGGCATAATGAGTTTACTCGTTTTATAATGATCACCTGGTTAATAAACCTTAATGAGACATCTCCTGACAAACCCTGAACTTCTGTAACCCGAACCTTTCCAATGTACAGTAAGTACCCAATATATTCTGCAAGGCCCTTTGCCTGGATCTAAACCATTGTCCTATGGTCATCTTAATCAAACACAATACATCTAGTAGAATGACATATCTCTGAAGATGCGACACATTGTTAGTGACAGAGATAATGGAATCATTATCTGGTATAATCATTCTGCTATAATGTTATCTATGACCATTGAAAGTGAAAAAGAGAAGGGCAGCGCACTGCCAGAAAAAACAGGAGGAGGCTCACAAGTAAAGACGCTTCTGGCAGCGTCAGGGAAGCAGCTTGAAGGAAGGGACTCAGGACGGTGTTCTATCATGAGTAAGGCTACTCCACACCGGGCTCGCCGGGGCTATGGGGACCACGTGAATATATTTCACATTATACTGTCCCTGTGTTGTTCCCCTCCTGTCTTCCCTAATCATCCGTTTTTACATATTACTGCTTAACCCCATATTCCCAGCTACCCGGTGTCAGCTCCATATATTGCATTTATCAGTGCCTTAGTGCAACTGCAGCCGGACCACCTACAGCTTGTACGCGGTTTTTCTGTCACAAGTAAAGAGTAAGAGAGCGTCCTTCTTTTCTATGTCAAAAAACAACAGAGGACAAGACGGGGCAGACGGAGGAAACCCAAGAGGGTCCTCATACAAGAGGAAGAAAACCAATTAGAAAAAACCTTAGGGGTCATTAACCTATTGAATGTAGAGCTGAATGATGAAGAGTTATCCCTCCTTGGTAAAGGACTCAAGTTCGCCCCAGTTTCTAATTTCAACCCTTTTGATACTGTGGTGGACTTGAATAAGTTTGTCCGGAAAGTAACTCTTAATAAATTCTTTAAGAAGGATTGTTCTACTGCACCGAAGGTCAATAATGGTGATGATGTTTGTGTACTTTATGGTTCTAATGATAATCTGTGTGATCCTACTGCTAATGTACTTCCTTCAGGTAACATTGTTAACAACCTCTCATTCAGGGATTTCTGTCACTTGCAGGACATGAACGAATTGCTACAAGACAAGAATTCACAATTTGATCCCCAGGACTTTCTTGGTAGAAAGGCCTCTGCGTTCAAAAGAAAGTCAAATTTCTATCCTACTTTTGTCAAGGGGAACGCAATAACCACCTTTGAAAAGATGGTAGAAAGAGACATATTAATTCTTGCTAAAGGGTACTCATTCTCCACTACAGGTAACAAATCTTTACATAATAACAATTTGACTGTTGGAGAAATTAAAGCTTTAAAAACTTTAAAAACCAATAAACAATTGGTTATTAAAAACGCAGATAAGGCTGGGGCGGTGGTGGTGCAGCATAGGAGCGACTACCTCAGGGAGGCTTTACGCCAACTTGGGGATACTCTCTCCTATGCTGTACTTCCTTCTGACCCCACCCTTTCATTCATGTCCGATTTGAGAGAGCTCCTTGATGAGGGCAATATTCTGGGTGTTTTGGATGCTAACGAGAAGATTTCCTTTATAATCCATTTCCAACTACGGCCGTGTTCCACCATCTCCCAAAGATCCATAAGATGTTGGTCTCCCCCCCTGGGAGGCTTATCGTCTCTAGCATTGAATATTTGGGAAATGGTCTGTCACGGTACGTGGACCACTACCTGCAGCCCTTGGCGACGTCCCTTCCATCCAATAAATTGGACAGTGCAGATTTAATTAACCAAATTAAGAATATTTCTTGGAATTCAAACTTTGTCTGGTTGTCTATGGACGTCACATCACTCTATACCATAATTGAGCATCACCTGGGGATGACAGCGTCACAACACTTTTTGGAACTTTCTGATCTCTCACCTTCACAAGTCACTTTAATTTTAGATTCTATTCAATTTTATTAACACACAATTATTTTTTGTTTGATGATGTTCACTATCTCAAAACACGTGGAACAGCTATGGGCATCAGCTTTGTCCCATCCTATGCTAACTTGTTCATGGGATGGTGGGATGGTGGGATGGTGGGAGTTGTTCCACGTGTTTGGAGATAAGAACACATTTAGGGATCACATTATCTTTTACCGTAGTTTTATCCACGATCTTATCTTTATTTGGGAGGGGGATGTCACTACACTATTATTATTTATAACCTCACTTAATTCCAATTATTATGGCCTTAAATTCACTTTCACTTATGATTATCAACAATTAAAATGTTTATATTTGTTACTTTATGTGGATCTCACACGGATATTTTCCGTAAGGAGAATTCATGAAACACTTATTTAAGAGCGGACAGCTGCCACCCCAGGGCCCTCATTAAAGGAATACCAAAGGGGCAATTTATGAGGGTCAAACGAAATTGCTCCAAGGAGGAGGATGTCCATAGACAATCAGACGATCTGCAAAAAAGGTTTCTCGCCAGGGGGTATGGTCCTTTGGACCTTACACAAGCACGCAGGGAGGTGGATGAAATGGATATGAACCAATTGTTAAGTTGGAAACCTATGATCGTTTCAAAGCTCGAGAGTCCAATTTTTATCACTATTTTCAGTCAACAAGCGCAGGATATTAGATTAGTCCTACAAAAAACTGGGATATTCTGCGCCTGAACCCAATTCTGGGGCAGGATTTAACACCTAAATCTAAAATTGTATTCAGAAAGGTGAAGACCATATCGAGCTCTCTGTCACCCAGTTTATTCGTATCAGATCTTAGTAAACCTAAGCAACTGACGAAGGGGTCATATACAGTAGATGTGGTTCGTGTAAAATCTGTAATTTGATATTACCATCCAAGACCTTCAAAAGAATGGTTACCAAGGAAACATTCCACAAACAGAGTTTTATTAATTGTAAGACTTCATATGTAATTTATCTTCTCACCTGCGGCTTTGGGAAACAGTACGTGGGCAGGACCACGCGAGGTCTGAAAGTTATGGAACACGTCAGACTCATTAAAAATAAGGATATTATCCATCCTGTCCAGCTGCACTGTACCCACTGCCACAGGGGAGATAGTAAATATCTCAAAGTCTGTGGAATTGAGTTTATTCCTGTCCATGCGAGAGGAGGTAACCGGATCAGGAGGCTTGACCAGAGGGAGGCCTACTGGATCTTTACGTTGAGAACATTAGTCCATCTGGATCTCAACACCGATTGCGACCTTGGGCATTTTCTTTGATCCAGTAGTCCTCCCTCTGCTCTTCCTAAGTTATTATGTTCCTTATCTAATGTCTTATCCTGGTTACTCTGCTGGTATCCTGTACTTCATAAACCATTTATTTTATGTTAGTAAGGAGTCATTAATGTCCTTGGAGATTCTGTTGTCTTCTCTGATAAACACGGGTTGGGACAGCAAGATGCATTACATACGTTCAGCTGCAATAGATACACTTAATATGTTTAATCAAATGACAGATTAACTTGATCGGGAGTTTCCATTTAGAATGCACTTTGGGATGTTGTAAACATCTTTAAGTGTATATTGGCATAATTATATTTAGGTGTCCCATCTGTAGGCTGTAACTGGAACTCCATTAGATTGTTTGCTGATAAGTGTATTCTTATCTATACACACACAATCCTTCTTGGTTTCTTCCCCCCCCCCTTTTTCCCTTGCTTTCTTCCCCTCTTTCTTCCACTCCCTCCTTCCCTTACCCCCCCACCCCTTTTACCTTTTATTCCCTTTTTTCCTTTCTCTCTCTCCTTCCCCCCCCCTTTTTCCCTCTGCTTTCTTCCTCGCTCTTCTCCCCTCCCTCCTTCCCTCCCCCCCCCTTTTATTTCCCTTCTTTTCCCTTTCTCTCTCTCCTTCCCCTTCCCCCCCTTTTCCCATTTGGTCTTTATTAATACAGATACAATAATATATATATATATATTTGTTTAATTATTAATAGTTAAAGAGGATTTTCTTATGTGTTGTGTTTATACTACTCAAGACCTTACATGCTTAGAGTTGACTTGAGTTTTTATGTTTTCATGTTAATATAGGCTTGTTATTCACTTGTATACTGTATATTTGGGTAATGTGGTTATGTTACTTGGTTAGGGGTTGTATGATAATCTTAGCATTTTTTATTTATTGTGTGTTTCAATTTATTTATGTTTCTTTTCTGTGGTTGTGCATAGGCTTCTTTTAGTACAGTATCTATGGTTGATTATTGAAATTATCTTTTGTTATTGTAAGCCAAACACTGACGTCACGACTGAGGTTGTATGATATTGTTCATATGCGGTGTCAATAAAGCATGGCTTGTTGTCTCTGGCTTTAGCCAATAACATCACTCGTTTTAAGATTGCATGCCTCTTAGGAAGCTTGGAGTGATATGTCCGATTGCAATAAAGTTTTGTTGTTGACAAACGCACGATATCCAATCAGAGCCTCCGCACGAAGGAGTACCAAGCTTTTTGGACAATGGGCCGTGACATCACATGTTTGGCGCAACCAGGAACTGTATTTAGATGCCAGTTGTTTAGTGTAGTATTATACACCTTGATAAAGGGCACACGGCCCGAAACGCTTAGGTGTGGTGATTTTTGAGCTCTCTAGGGGTTATGTTGAATCCATCTCTGGGATAAAGAATTAATTTTACTTGTGAGCCTTCTCCTGTTTTTCTGGCAGTGCGCTGCCCTTCTCTTTTTCGCTTTCCTGTTCATCCTCCTGGTGGATCTGCACGCCGTCTGGAACCGTACTTGGACCGCATTGAGGACCTGGGAGTTAAAACAGTGAGTTACCCCTGTTGGTTTATGCATTCATCAGCTTCATATGGGACCAGCTTTGTACTATATATGTGTGCCAGTGAGCACTAGGTACTAGTCCCTTATCCCTTGCCAGAGATGCTGTACTAATACCTAAATACAGTGGAGTGGTCCAAGCGTAGATATATACCTTATGAAAAGGGATTCAATATGCTTCTGATGCACTGTCACCTATATTTGTATATGACTATTGAAAGACCGAAGACTATATTTGTCATGTGAGGGTGTCGTTTCTACATAAGAGTAATTCATTGTGGCTGTGATCCTTCTTCTCATACTGTAAGTATTGGGACACTTTCTCCCTGAACGCTGTCCTGAAGTTAAACAATTTTTTCAAAGTTTAGGTCTCCTCTAAGACAGTGATACAAAGGAGAGCTCTACTCACAAGTTCATAATTCAATTGTTCATTTAATGTGACAGCCAAGAACAGTGGAAATACACAGATTCAGGTCCCATATGGACCATTAATCAGTTGGTTAAACCACTTTTCATCCATCCTCATTTGTCAGCACTCTGCTCATGTTATTCTAGAGTTCTGCATTTACCATGGCGGTTAAGAGTACAAATGGGCATCATATTTGCCAATATTCAAAAGTGCAATGAAAACCATGTATTACGAATATGCGGTAATTCTCAGTAGTCAAAAAGAAGCATCAAATATAGATATGTAGCAAGTCTTATGGTTTTTTGTGCCAAAACTCAGGAAAAACAAGGTGCTTGGTGAGGCAACTGCTACAACAGAGCTATGGGTGGTCCATTCCTTTCAATGGGACCTCCTGCAGCGTTAATCCTCCCGGGCCACAATCAGCTTGGTCAAACATTCTAGAACATTTGAAAATTCCAGAAAAAAAATAGAGATTATTCCTCACTCTGTTGCTTCTCCATCCATCTCCCGGCTTGTGGAACCTCCTCTTCTCCCCCATATCCACCACCACATGCAGTTAAAGAAAAATCAGGACACACTAATCAATAAACTGTTTACCAAGACCTGCTCCATTTTTGTTTCTACAGTGGCGGCCGAGCTGACTCGAATGCGGCCGCCACCGCAGTTTTAAAATAGCGCGGGCGGCGCGGGCTGTCTCCGCGCCGAAACCGGGCCGGTTTTCCCGCGCCTCGGGCGCTTTCAACAGTAAGCGCTATTAGCGCTTATCTATTGAAGCGGCCGCCACGCGGGAAACTCCGTTTTTAAACGAAGAACGGACCCGCGGCTAGCCGCTACGATCCCGGCCAGCTCCTGGCAAGCTTTAGACTGTGCTTAGCCGGGACAGTACATACGGTACATCTTCTTATCAATGAAGATACCTTGAGTCATACAGTATGTATTGAAATCAATTAATTTTCTTTGATACATCTGGTGCAATTGTTTCCTCCCAAAATGTCCCCTTTGCCTTGATACGTAGAGCATGGGCCCCCATCTTTATATTAAAAATAAAGAAGCAAATCATTTAAAAAGCAAATTATTGAATTGGAAAAATGAACATTTGTTTTGATTGTGAAAAGACAGCTGGCCAAAGAAAAAAATATATATAAACTGGTTGAGAACTACATTCAAAAGTCCCAATAGGTTAAAGGCTCTGACTCTGAAAGTATTGAATCTGAAGCAGGGGAACCTGGATCATATCAGCACTCCCAAGGCCTCAGGCACCAAAAAATAGATTGTAAGCTCTGTGGGGCAGGGACTTGTGTCTGCAAAAATTATATGTACAGTGCTGCATTCAAAGTCAGTGCTATACAACAAAAAACATTATTATTTTTATTATTATAATAGGGGGCAATCATGATCAATGTAACGATACATTGAAGTGACAATAATCCATAGCGCAGCTGATAAAGAATTGCACTGGCAACTGGACTGTATCTTGATTTATTGAACAGTGGTCAAATCTTCAGGCTCATCCCAGTACAAACATTGCAGAGCATCTATATGTTTCCAAATGTAAGAACTCTAGGATGTTGGCCAACTAAATAACATCAAGAACTGATTAATATGGGTAAACACTTAATTAAGAGAGGTTACACCAAGGAAGATATTGAATATAATATCAACAGAGCCCTGTCAAAGAATGAGTTATTACAACACGAGACTGAGAAAATGTTGAATGATTTCCAATTGTTTCTGTATTTGAATATTATAATTTGTTTGGCAAAACTGATAGATTTACTATTGTTAAAAATGTTTTCTTAGCTGTGTGATTTTAATGTGTTATGTATTTGTTCCCTTCTATGGTGTAAATTCTACCATTTATCTACATTTATGTTTTTGACTCAAAATGCCAATTGAAGTCCTACAGGGATCTGTAGCTGAATGGCCTCTTAGGCAGATACAATTTATTGTAGACGTTATCCCTGTGTCTGCTCTGATTCTCATGATATCGCTACAGTATTTGATTTTATTATGTTTACTTGATGTTGCTATAGTTTGGTCATGGTTTTCTGAGAATCTTAGAATTTGCTCATTTAAGTATATATGGGTGATGTGTTTCCAAGTCGCCAATGGGACTAAAACATGGTCCACAATAGCGCTGGAGCAAGGAAGGTCCAAAATGTGGCAGAATCATTCAAGTTGTGAGTGCCTTTGAAAGTCTTTATTGTAAGCACTACATTCCCCATGTAAATGCAAGAAGGAACATTAGTTACTGAGCTACAGTATATCTACAAATTCAACGATTCAATTAAAGTTGTAATCCATGTAGCCTTGTTCCCCTGTACCCGGTAAGGAACTACTAATGCTGCTATTGCCTGTTGGCAACCAAGAGGCCTGAGCCTCCGCCACTGGGAGCTTGGGGTGATTCTGGTTCGTCTCGGTGAAGCGCCTCCACCTGATAGGCCCCTTACAGGAACAATAACAATAAAACACGCAGTCGGGTATATAATATCAACCTTTACTGAACACAGACCTCTGTACCCTGTACCCCACAGTATAACAATGCCCCAACCTGATACCACCAGTGAGTGTTCCCCAAATGGACATACCCTGATGTCCTTTTCCCCCCAATGGTCAGGGCCCACCCAAAAGTGTAGGAGATACGCTATCCCGTGGAGTGTTGGTGCACTTAGTTGAGGTACCTGCCGAGTCCTCCAGTACTCGGTGTGGCCGACTTAGCAACAGGGATCTGCCGAACCAATGACGTTGTCCGCGATGGTGACGCCTCTGCGTTGGGTGAATTCCGGAGTGGATAATATCACCATACAGTGTCTCTTACCCCGGAGGTGGTCTGGTCCTAGAACAGTGGCCGCGGTAACCGTGCGGCCTCTTCATGGTGCCCCTGACACTAGACAGTAAATGGGGAAGCATTTCTATCTAAGGGGCCACAAGCTACTGTGAGTTGGGGCCTAGCTGGGGCAAAAGGGGGAATACACTAGGCCTTGTCTCAGAGCCACTGGCTCTGAGACACTACCTGCTGGATCCAACTGGCGTGGTCCCTGAAGCATGCCAAATGTATCTTCCTAGGTTGCCGAGATCCTGGCAGCCCTATTCGCTTCCTGGCAACATGTGGTATGCAGCCCAGAGGCTCATGGGAGCTATAGTTCCCCTGCAGAGCTATGGGTGTAATGGCCGCCGCTACAGGGCCTCTTGCGCATGGGCGGGTAGTAGCAAGATGGCCACCACGCTACTGAGGGCACTCTGCACATATGCCAAGTATACTGCGCATGCACGACATATGCATGACATCCGCGAGCACGCACGCGCCCATCCAAGATGGCAATGCCCTTGGCAGAGCTCCGGTGACCGGATAGCCAGCCCATAGCCAGCCCTGCGCCCTGCACCTCCCCCCCTCGACACTCTGTATAGCCGTCCCCCTCATGCAGGTTAGAGGGGGACCTGGCTACATCCATATTTCCAGCGACCTTAAAAACCAACGAGGTAATTGTATCAATGAAAAAGTGGTACGACTCTGTGACGGAAAATCTGCACTACTTTGGTCTGGATATAGCCCCTATGATGTTTCCATACAAACATACCAGTAATATTTTTTGAATTACAACAGTACAGAACATATTCTAATACGCCCTAGCTATAAAGGGCAAAGGGAAAATGTATCCCTTTTCCATTTGCACATATTCCATACTTTTATTTTTTTACATTTTCTTGTCGCTGCGTTTCACTTTTGCTGTTTCTCAGACTATTGTGGGTGCCTTTCTAGTGCATTGTTGCAATTAATTTGTGAAAATGTGCTGAGGTCAGCTTAGTGAAGGTATACAACTGCATCTTTTCTTTCTTCTACCAGAGAAAACAATATCATTTTAGTCTCCGAAAGATGAAGCAGTACTTTTATGGTTTGTATCTAAAAGCTGGAGAAGAGGAATTGTAGGCGAGAGCTTGCAGAGGTGAAGACAGGAGATTTGTTTTGGGAAAATAAATGTAGGCTTTTATGTTGGCAAAGTGCAATAAACAAAAAAAAAACAAAGACTTTTCCTCAGCCTGGGTACAGCAAAAAATTGTCAGCAATATAATGGTTAGGATTTTCCTAAGCCAAAGTCCATATACATCTATAAACATCTAAGGTATATAGATCTGGTGTTCCTCTGCATCAAGAACACAGGGATAATGCCTGCACACCCCGGTGTCTCTTCTGTAGGTGTTAAGGACACATACGTGTGGCCTGGACGTAGAGCCTGTACGTAGACCAGGAAGAGACAGATAAACAGTTACCTTTCCTGCCTTTTAAACCCCTTGCTAGACTTAGGGGCCTATTCTTTAAACTTTGATAAGTAGCTCATCGAGGATTTTGAGCAGTTCCCGTACGATTTGGCATGTTTGCTATTCAGAAAGCTCCGATGACCTGCCAAACTCATTTGGGAAGTGCATTTTCCCGAGTGGTAGCGCTCCTGCTCAAATACCCCAAGCGGGTGCTGATAAACAGCTCCAACTAGCGTTTTTTTAATAAAATCACCCTATCCTAGCAGCTCCAATGAGATCATCGAGGCTCTCACCCAGCGATCTCCTCACAGATTTCATCGCGCCACCCCAAGGGTGTGGGATGGATTTGCAAGCAGGAATTAGAATTTATATTTTATTTTTATTGCATCGGATTGAAGCTGGGAGACTCTAGAGCTGACAAACATTAATACCGGCTCCGGAGACCCCCGGCTTCCATCATTTGTAATAGAAATACATTCACAGGCAGCTTCATTACCTTAGCGGCTAACCGCTAAGGTAATAAAGGGGTTAAAGACCCATGCCCAGTTTATTGGAGGTAGCGTGTGGAGGGTGAAGGTGGAATTTGGCCCATGGTGGGTGTTTATGCCTACCGGGAGGGTAGCGTGAGAAGTTAACCCCTTCATTACCTTCGCGGTTAAAAAGTTTGATGGCCATGCTTGAAATCCACAGAAAAAGGCTATGAAATGAAGGTGCTCAGCAGTTCTAAGTAGCAAAAGAGAGCAACTACTTTTTTCGTTTTATTTTATAATCTGTTTTAGAAATAATCCAATGAGATCAGCAAAAAGGGGGTTATTTATCAAAGTATCCTGCAGTATACAGCTCAACCCCGTTATAAAGGGATCCATTATAACGTGAATCCGCTTATAACGCGATGCGAGCGTGGCTCCCAATTTTCATATTTCTGAATACTTTACAACACGATTCTTGGTATCTTAAATACTTTATTGTACAATACATATAATTGTACATTATTTCTAACGCGATCCGCTTATAACGCCATGTGATTCTTTGGACCCCAAGCGCAGCGTTATAAGGGGGTTGAGCTGTACTTTGTAACATGACGTTAAGAGCCCTGACAACAGATATTTGTAGATCTTACCTAGAGTGATGTTTACGCTCCCACTACCAGATGTAGCATGCGGTTGAAAAAGCAAAAGTCCTCGGTGCCCAAAGATAGTTACGCTTCTTGGTTCCATGCTTCCGGATTGGACTTTCTGCAGCGTTAATCTTTCCAGCTCTGGGTAACCCATAATCTCATGAGTGCAGCTTACTCCGGTGGCGGAAACCTTTTGTCTTGCGATATCTGCACATTATCTGTATACAGGCATACCCCACATTAACGTACACTATGGGACCGCAGCATGTATGTAAAGCGAAAATGTACTTAAAGTGAAGCACTCCCTTTTTTCCACTTATCGATGCATGTACTGTACTGCAATCATCATATACGTGCATAACTGATGTAAATAACGCATTTGTAACAGGCTCTGTAGTCTCCCCGCTTGCGCACAGCTTTGGTGCAGGTAGAGAGTTCAACTTTGCTGTTCAGGACGTGCTGACAGGCGCATGCGTGAGCTGCCGTTTGACTATTGGGCGATATGTACTTACTCGCGAGTGTACTTAAAGTGAGTGTTCTTAAAGCGGGGTATGCCTGTACTGTAGCTTGAACGCAACAGTTGTTGTATGTCCCATTATATGTATGTCTTTTTGTGAGACATTTTAGATGAGAAACAAATGTGGAAAAAAAATTAGTATGTTTTGGAAATTCATATATCAAAAGAATTTTACGAAATGCCTGTCAATAAATACTTAAGTAAATAATGATCTTTTGTGTGCTAAATATTATTACAAAGAAGGGTTATTTCTATAGTAGATGAGGCTTATGGTAGAATGCCGCTAATATATTATAGTTGTTCGGCTGTATGGTTGTCATAAAATATTTCCCACTATATTTATACCTTATTCTAAAGAGGGGAAACAGAAATGACAGTTGTTTTTATGTGAATACAAAGCATCTAATGGTTTAGGTATGGCAAGTAAGTACTTCTAAATAGTAAAGCTAGATTTAACTGTAACTATTTCAGCATGACTGTCATTGTATCCAACCTCTCTTTTTATATGGAATTGCATATATCCCACTGAGTGATGGAAATTCAGCGGTAAATTAAATGCAATGCACATGTGTTTGGAAGAAAATGTATGTGTGTCCTTATTGTGGACTGTACAAATGCTTTGCATATATCTTTCTGTTGGCCATGACTATCTTTATGAGTGGTGTCCATGCTATTCTATAAAAAAATTGACATTTTAGAATCATTAGTAATAATAATAACAACTTTGTTTCATACAATGTTTTTCTCCCAATGGGACTCAAAGCCCTTCACAATCACAGTACAGTGCATAGTATGCAGCATATAGGATTTTGTAGACAGTCCCTGCCCAGATGAACTTACACTCTATGATTTTGGTGCCTGAGGCACAGGGAGTTAAGGTGACTTGCCCACGGTAACAAGGAGCTGACTCTGGGAATTGAACCAGATTTTGCTGATTCAAACCTGGTGCTGTTGTATACAGAATCAGTATCTTTATTAACTGACCTGTGCCTCCTCCCCATAGTGCAATTATCTCGTAACCATGTTTCTCACGGAAGTGTAGATTTACTTTAAGTAAATAAAAGTACAGGTAAACCCCGTTATAGCGCGACCCGTTATAACGCGAATCGGTTATAATGCGGTTTTCAGGTGGCCCCAATTTTTTTTTTTGCACACTGCACACACTGCAAACACTGCACACACACTCCCTGCACACACTGCTCACTGCACACACTGCTCACTGCACACACTGCTCACTGCACACACTGCTCACAGCACACACTGCTCACTGCACACACTGCTCACACTGCTCACTGCACACACTGCTCACTGCACACTGCACACTCTCACTGCACACACTGCACACTGCACACTGCACACACTGCTCACTGCACACACTGCTCACTGCACACGAGAACTGCACAAACTGGCACACAGCACACTGCACACCACTCCCTGCCAACACACTGTCACTGCACACCACGGCTCACTGCACACACTGCGCACTGCCACACACGCGAACGCACACGCACACACACACAAAGCCGAGACAACACACAAACAAACATATCACACAGAGAGAAGCAGCACACCACACACACAACACCACACCCACACACAATATAAACACAGAACACCCTGACAGCACACACACACACCACAACCCACACACAACCACACACAGCCATATACAAACCCAGGCACACACACCCACACAACCCACACCCCACCACACCACACCACATTATCACATACAACCATGTATACACACTGCTCACATGACACACAAGCCTTGTCACTGCACACATCGCTACCTCGACTACGTCACACCACGACCCGCCTACACACTCTCCCCCCACACCCACACACATCCACATACTCCCAGCCCCCATAGACACAACACACACACACACAACCCACACACACCCCACACACATAGCACCCTCCACCACGCACACACACCACACACACATCACACACACAACACACACACCACGACACAAACACACATCACACACCACACACCATCCTCACTACACACACCCACACACACACACACAGGCCAGACGACCAAGACACACACTACACACACACACACAATCCCAGCACCCAGACCACACCATACAACACACACACAACCGAGAGACAGCACACACCCAGACACAACAATAACTCACACCCACAGACAGCCCACACACACATCATCACACACACACACATCTACACCTACACTACACACACACACACACACACACCAAACACACACACAACACACACACACACAACACCCACAACACAGAAACACACAGACACACACACACACACCTCAAGACACACACACACACACACCCACACACATTACATCACACACACCACAAACACACACACACACACAACCACACACACACTCATCACATCTATCACACATCATAACCCCGCACCCAAGCACACCACACACACACACACACACACACAGAGTAAACAAACGCACCCCCCCCCAATTTTCCACACACACACCACACACACCCATGTACACACCCACATACACACACACACACCCATATACACACACACCGTTTCTCGTCCCATATAGACATACACACAAACACCTCCTCACTCTACACTAGAAGGGGGGGTGGTAGGGCCCACAGAGGAAAGCGGTCCATGACCCGCACCACCACCCGCTCCCCCCCCCCTCCTCCCGCGCAGGCAGCGGGAGCGCCGGGGACAGCGGTGGGGAGAAGAAACCCCCCGCTACCACCTCCATGCAGGCAGCGGGAGCACCGGGAACGTGGGGGGGATCAGGGGGAAGCGGGAACCGGAGGGACATCCCCGCTCCCATCTCCTGCCCCGCGGGCTGTCATGCGGTGACAGGGGGAAGTGGGGACCGGAGGGACATCCCCGCTCCCATCTCCTGCCCCGCGGGCTGTCACCCGGTGACAGGGGGAAGCGGGAACCCGAGGGACATCCCCGCTCCCATCTCCTGCCCCGCGGGGTGAAGGGTGCTGCGGGGGGGGGGAGGGTGATGATGCGCCGATGCTGCCGGGGGGTGGCGGTTTTGGCCGGGGGGAAAGGAACTCAGGCCTTTGGGAAACACTGTTCTAACTAATTTTTTTGCGGCGGCCATTTTGTTTTTGCGCGACCCCGTTACTAACGTGGTGGTCTCGGGGTGGACCCCGAGGACCGCATTATAACGGGGTTTACCTGTATGTAGTCAAGTGCCCCTAACTATAGCCTTCTACTGGCCTCAACACTAAAAGTCCTGATAGGAACAGGTAGTGTTGGGGTTAAATTCCTGTGCAGGGACTAGCCTCCAGTTGCAGCCTGGATGGGTACTATGTTGCCATATCCAGGGGCAGGCCTAAACCAGCAGTTGGAGTGTCGTACCTGGGGAGGGTACTGACTGGGTCACATGAATATGGTGTGATGCCTGCCAGTACCTAGAAGTGATAGAAGGAAAGTTGCTCCAGGGCGCACGCATTCAATCCTGATGATCCTCTAGCTCATAGAAAAAACTGGACTCCCAAAACGTAGTGTTGATTAATACATTTTAATGATGCATACAAAAAACATTCTTTTAGATCAGCTGACCTCAATAAATAGTCATCAACTGAAGAACAATTTCTGCATAATCGCTGAAATTGTCCTATCGGTATGTATATCATTGGTGTTGCAATCAATTTCACCTGTTTGCAATTTTTTAATTACCCAGCACCTATACAGTATGACTGTCCTACCATGTCCTACCTATGTCCTACCAGTTTGTTACTCCTTGAAAAAGCGCAGATTTTGCGTGAAACGCGTGGGAGGATTTATCTGTTCATCTATTTTTGCATGCATCATTTAAAATGTATTAAACATCACTATGTTTTGGGACCCCCGTTTTTTCTATGAGCTAGAGGATCATCAGGATTGAATGCGTGTGCCCTGGATCAACTTTCCTTCTATCGTGTATACCTGGCCTTCGGTGGCACCCTAGGAGGGGGAGTAGGAGGAGTTTCCACTGCGGACGTGCAGTGCAGCGTGATTGAGGAAGACGGGAGCAGGAAACTGACACAGGGTGTGAGCAGAGAGGTAAGATGTGATTTCCTTACTCTCAGAGCCCAAGAACATCAGCTGTCCCATCAGAATCACTGTTCACCGCGGAGGAGGAGGGATATCAGAGGGTACACACGGAGGGGTAAGAGGACATTGCTTGCCCCCACAATTTCTTACCCCATCCCCTCCCTGGGAAATCGCTCCCTTCATGAGACACAATAAGGTGTCTACACTGACTGTTTGAACCCAAGGGATTTATAACGGCGCTTAAGACACTAAATGCAAGTGAAAAGATGATGTGTGATCTAATAACATAAGTGTAAGGTGAATACAGACAAAAATCTCAACCTCCAGAGGGAATGGTAGACTGACTGTTTACCACCCCCCCCCCCCCCCCGGACCCAGTGAGGATCCTCATAGCACTTTTTTGAACCCGTTCCGGATCGCAAGGCAGTATTCTTTTCACAGTACCTAGACCTGCCCTGTTATGGGGCAGGGTTACAAGCCCTTCCCCCTGGGTGTAAAAGCTGACACTCCACCAAATTGAGTGTTGATAATTATGGAACAGTGTGATACCATTTTCCCTACAAGGAGATTGGGAGGGGCTCTTGGGGCCTCAAGACCCTGGGGTTTGCTCCAGGGCTGGAGAACTATCATGCTGTTATGCAATAAACCTGCCTTTGGAAGAACTATGGTATGTGGTTATTGGAGAGGAGTATTGCCTGTTGGAACCATCCTGCATTCAGCAGGATCCTCATGGGATGGAGGCGTTGCACAGTAAGGAGATGGAAAAAGCCTGCCCTGTTGCTGCTCCCAAACTACAACTGTGGAGCCACTCAGACCTCCTGAAATAGCCGGTGAGCTACAGCACCGGGGACAATACCCATGTAGTGTCCAGATCTTCCGTGGCAGGGGAGAACAGATGCTACATTTAAAGGCGCTTCTGAGATGAGCAACAGGGGCGGCAAAGTATGGTTGAGAAACCTGATGAGGGAGAAGTGAATGGGGGCACTCACCATATCCAGACAAGAGCATTCCCAGTCGGTTGCTAGGTGGCTACCCCCAGATGGTATCCGCTCAAGATGCAACACCACATGCTGCCGTATGAGAGATGCCTGAACAGCACTGTCTCAAGGCCATAATTTTACCTTGTTTGGGACATTATGCAGATCTGAGAGGTGTCTGAACCACACTATATCAGTGCCGGGTCCCTTACATGTTCGCAGGCAGAGAGGTGTCTGAACCACACTGTACCGTGCCAGGTGCTGCAGATGGTATGCCTATCAGGGATGGTTTTGAAAGATAGCACCCCTCTTTGGAATATCTTTCAGGTGCCTTTACTGTGCTATGATCCAAGGTTGAGAGGTGCCTGAACACCACTGTTTCAGCCGAGGGCAAGCGGATGCACATGCGCCAGGAGGCTACGACTTGAAAGATAGCACCCCCCACGAACTGCAGTGTGTGCTGCAATACTACGTGCTAGATCCGTTAGTGGGATAGCGTGCTCAAATGGGGACCTGGCTTGAAAGATAGCCCCCCCCCCCCACATTGGGACTATCCACTTGCAGTTGGGGAGGAAAAGAGTGCCTGTGGAGCATGCCAGCTGGTGTTGCTGCTTAAAACATCCCCAAGATGTCATTGCAGGCACTGAGGAGGAGAGTTCAGGGTCTCTGAGGAGGATCCTGGAGTCTGACTGCTGTTCCCACCTAAGATCAGAGGGACCGCGTGGTGAGTTGCAAAAATGCAAGCTCCCAAATTGCAAATTATCTGGGATTGGCGCCAAAGTCCAGAGCCGCGTCCCTCTATTCCGACTGAGAATCCTGATTTCACCAGAGGGAGGAGTCGAAGAGCCAATGGCTCAGAATGGGGTGTGATCAGATGTGGCAGTCCTCTAGGATGCCACTTGCTCTGCCAGACATGGTGGAGCATGCCCAGCGGGTGGCATTGAGATAGCCAGGGAGAGAGTAGGCAAGCTTGCGCATGTCTCTTCGAAATTTCATATTTCCAGCTGACCTAGCTTTTCTAGCCGGCTTGGCTCTGATTGGTTGCTTGGGAAAGTTCCCAAGCATTGATTGGCTGCTCAGTTGTATTGTATTGTATTGTATGTCTTTATTTATATAGCGCCATTATAGCGCAGTTATGTGAATGAAACTGAGAATACTATAAGAATCGATGAGCCAATCAGATTAGTAGTCTCCGGTAGTAAGAGCGTGGACAGGCTTTTCAAAGTTACTTCTGTTTTAATAGCAGAGCAACCAGCTTCGATTTCAAGCCTGAAAAGCCTGCCCGCCAGAGTCTAAGTCTTGACTTTTCCACCCAAGTTCTCAGAAACGAATGTAGCAGACGTGGATGGGATTTTATGATGATTTGAGTTCCAGGATATTTGGACTAACTCGCAGTCAGGAGGGACTAACTTCTCAGAAGAGAACGTAGCGGTGGCATATGGAATTTTATGCCGATTTGGGTTCCAGGAGATTCCGGGCTAGGTCCTGGATAGGGTAAAACTCTCCCAAAGCGTTCCTTGCACCTAGGAAAGTCTACTTTTCAACCCCAGCCCCAAAGTAAGTGTGTCTTTTTGTCTGTATTTTGTGTTTCACTGTGTAAGCGAATTTATGCTGAATAAATTACAATTTATTTCATTACCTTGTTTAGCTCAATGAATGATCCCGGTAGAAAGGTATAAATAACTGGACTCCCGTGATTCTATGTTATAGCGCTAACATCTGCTTTACAGCATTTGTGCTACTTTGTATGCCGAGGTGCAGGACATTGTATCCATACTGGGTTCTGTTTGATACAACTGACTCAATACAAGTTCATAGCACTACAGTTGCGACAGATATGTTTCCCAGTATACTTAATTATAGGTTCACTTCATTTTTATAGGGAGGTACGAACAAAAGAATATGAATCCATTGAGGGATATCCCTCATCCCTTTTGCATTAGTAATTGTGGATATTGGGCTCCTAGTTCCAGCTCCAGCACCACCATCCTGTTTTAGTTCATCTTTGTATCTGTAACAGGGTATGTCTCTTTCTACCTGTCTTTCCCCCTTTTATGTAAGTCCCTGCTAGATGCAGGGAAAAACAGGTTAATTTTGTCGGTTAGTAACCTCCCCTTGTGCTCCTCTTTGATGGACCGGAGTGCGGTGGTGACTCATGGCCTGTGTAAGCCTATCAGGCATAGGTATAGACCATGAGCCCGCCCTTTCTGCTTTCTGAATGAGAGGCAGAGCCAAAACTAATTAGACCTGTTCCTGGTTCTGAGGAGAACAGAAGCAGAGAGCTGTGAGTCTCTCCCATGGTGGGATGAGCATGCTCACCTTCAGCCCTTGAGGCTGAGGGAACATCTGACTGGAAGATGACCCCATGCTATCACGGTCAAGCACCATCCAGAAGGCTGGAATCTTCTGAACCCTTTCACCGCTGTAAAGACCTGATGAAATGACTGCTAAATAAAGCCCCTTTGTTAAGCATACACCAGCCTGGATTTAGTCAGTGCATGGTGTGCATGACTGATGTGCTTCAGAGAGGACTGTCTCTGGTACTACCAGAGCCCCCTGAAGCTGGAGGCGCTGAACACCAAATGGAAAGAACTACAGATGATATCCAAAAGCCTGTCCTGGTCTCCATATCACAGCAGACAGCTCAGATCTCCTGAGCCTAACAGGTATGCCTCAGCACCACACGGTAGCAATAGAGTGAAGTTCCCAGAGGGTGGGGGAAAGCATGCTATATATGTATATATATACCCCACATCCCAACACCCTAACCGTACCTGAACTCCCTGGAAGGAGGTCACATGAATATGAATCAGAGGCAGAAAACATCCATTATTACCATAGAAACTATTCAGATGTACGTTTACTGTGAAATATTATTTAGCTATAAAATAGATTCTCAAACAAGTTTTGTACAATCATTGCGATTCAAGCTAAATGAGATGATTTACTTTCCCCACCGAGACATTAGGGGATCTGTCTATTTTAAAAAATTAGCCTCCTGTCATAGTACAGATGATTCAAAGTTCAGTATATTGCATATTTGTGGAAATAAAAGAATACTGCTTACTCCCAAATGTACAATGTGGGATGAGACGGTATAATTCTTTGCTGCAGAATACTGTGATCCAACTATATCACGCTGTGGTATTTTTGAACCTTTGTGAGCAGAAATCCAACAGGGAAAAAGGAAAAAAGAAAAAGAAAAACGAACGATTGTATACTGGCATAAATACATTATAAAGAATCAAACTGTTTTGCTAAAGTAAATCATCAAAAGAAAATTTGAATCATGCCTAGATAACTTTATATTATTGACTTTTTGCCTGGGGGGGCTGACAAAAATGTAGACAAACTATATTCAATAGCCTGTTGAATCTCCTGTATCCTGCTAATATTAAGAATATCATTGAAAAAGCCCAATGCTTTCAGTTTGATTGTAATTACACTTGTGTCAGCTTCCCCAATGCGTACATTTGCATTCAGCTAGTGAACAGCAGGTGAAAGGAATTCTATTATTTTCTGAAACAACTAGTTTTTAAAGTACATCTCAGGCTTATAGTGGTTTATTTCACATTTTTATTTGGTGCCTTTTCTTCTATTATTTACTGACGGTTCTTTCACAGACAAGCCTAATGACAATGCAAAAAGATAATTTTCCACAGATAATTCTTAGTTAGATTCAGTAGAGGCTATTAAGACCTGCGCAATTCCCTTTAAGATTGGAAATTTATGGGTACATTCTATATAATACAAAGTGGCTGTTTTTGCCAGAAAATACCTGAGTGGCCTCTTTGGAATATATAGAATTTATCCCTTAGAAAGGTGAAACTCTAAAGTGTAGTATGGGAGAACCATGTGATTGAAGTCCTTAAAATAAGCAAGACTGCAGTCAATGTACTTTGACACAGTTTTAACATGCGTAAAACATTTTAGTCACATTGATTTTAATGGAATGTAACTCGTCTCCGGAACTGGGAAGTAGCTTTATGGCACATTGAATATACAGAACAGTAGGCCAAAGAGATCTAACATCTGAAGGTTGAAAACAGGTGAGAAGCTGCTTCTTAAGTGAAGGGGTTTCAGAGACTTTTCCGACATGTAGAAGTAGTTTCACATTTGGGCCATGTTTAGAGAAACCGCTGTATTTTGGAACAAGATCAGTCTGCTTCAGTATAATTAATCCTCCGAGGAAGCTGCCGATGCAGCGAAACGCATAGGGTGACTAACAGGAGCTGAAGAACAGAGGGGAGAGCACAGAGATACCGCAACCAGGAAATGATATAATCCACTCAGCCGGGGGCCTGCCCAAACCCGACAGACGCCGTAGAGAGTTCTGAAACTGTGGGTATGGAGGGACACCTAATGTGTGGCCTGGAGGATGTGCTAATGCTGCCTGGATCCTTTGATTTTAGCTACATATTTGAAAATCAACTCTATTTGTGAGTGTTTTTATTCTTTGATCTGAATTTGTGTAGTAAACATTTTTGCACTATACAGATGTAGCAAGCCTTACTGTTTTCGGTGCCGCACAAAACCAAGTGTAAATGCCTGGCCTTTACTTGCATGTGGATGCCCCCTTACGACTCCCTTGCCGCTATAGAGTATCATAGGCGAAGATATTGAGTGCGCCATCTGCCAGACACACGTACTGAACTGCTATTATATAAATAACAGAGTGAACCCAAGTGATTTGAATAGGCGCCAAAATTCCCCACAAAAATTGACAGATGTAAATTACAACATATAAATAACCAAAAATTATAATAATGAAGTGTACCCAAAAAAATACTTCTCAACCTTCCAGGAAATGTGCAAAGATTTCCGACAGATGCAGTCTTGGTTTTTGGTGGGAAGGGAGCGATGAGATCAGGAACACATCATGAAAATAAAGAAAATAAAAACAATAATAGTGCAGTATATCAATACAATCGGAGCTTAGTAGATGTCTTGGCTCTATAGGAATTCCTACTTACAACAAGTGTAAAGTAAAATGGCAGTGGTCTGACTCAGTCAGGATTTGAAGAGGTTAAATCTCACATCTGATGGTATATTCTGGCTCAGGAAGAATTCAGAACACGAATCTTGTGGATGTCATTTTCCTCAGATCCAGGAAAGATATGTGAAATATACAAACAAAACGGACCAATGGTCTAGATTGCAAGGCAATTTTATCGCAAGGAAATGGAATAAGAGATGTACTTACAATAAGTACAATGATTTGTACATGTAAAGGTATCGTGAGGAAGCTGTATGTGAACAGCGAAACGCGTTGAGCTTGAGAAGTTTAGTCTGCTGCAGCTGCCACGAAGTGAAGACGACCGAGCTCCATTGCTGATCCATTGCTGTCCGTCGCTATCCCCTTCAACCGGATGTCGTCACCCGCCATACACCGGCGGTGAGGTTGGAGTCGCGGGAGGACGGGAGTAATCCTTTACATCTTGGATCGGCGTTTCAACTGTCTCACGATACCTTTACATGTACAAATCATTGTACTTATTGTAAGTACATCTCTTATTCCATTTCCTTGCGATAAAATTGCCTTGCAATCTAGACCATTGGTCCGTTTTGTTTGTATATTTCACATATCTTACCTGGATCTGAGGAAAATGACATCCACAAGATTCGTGTTCTGAATTCTTCCTGAGCCAGAATATACCATCAGATGTGAGATTTAACCTCTTCAAATCCTGACTGAGTCAGACCACTGCCATTTTACTTTACACTTGTTGTAAGTAGGAATTCCTATAGAGCCAAGACATCTACTAAGCTCCGATTGTATTGATATACTGCACTATTATTGTTTTTATTTTCTTTATTTTCATGATGTGTTCCTGATCTCATCGCTCCCTTCCCACCCCGAACCAAGATTATATAAATAACCACACAAATAATTCTGATGTCGAGCCGCAAACGAACTGCGGTGAACAAAGTGCTCACGCTGCTGTAATCTCAAACCTCGCCGCGGTCACGGGGACAGTAAGTCTTGCTACATCTGTATGTCTCTTCTTACATCTGGAGGATTGCAGAGTTTATCCCATACCCACAAAGCAGCTTAAAAAATCATCTGCATTTGAGTGTATTGGCTATTTTTTTTAGGCCTCCTATTTTTACACGTTGAAACATATTGCACTATTTTATTATCTTTTTCATATACACCCTGAGAAAATGTGCACTCTAATTGGGGTTTGGAATACAGTAATTAAGATGTGAATTGGGAGGAGGCTGCATGAGGTCTGAATATTAGAAGGTCACAGATCAATCAGGGATTCAGTCAGAACCAACAGAGCTGGCAACAATAGGAAATACATGGCAAAAAAATAATGCCTACTAGTCTTTTTCATGCAGGAAAACTTGAAGTCCTCAATACTTGTGCTTTATGTGTTTTTGCTGCATCTTGAATTCTATTTATCATTGTATTTCTTGTCCAATTACATGTTAGGGTTTTTTTTTTTTTTACAGTATTTCATTTACAGCAATCAGGTTTAAGTGAATACTACAGTGATTTCAAAATGTATTCCACAATTTTTTGAAGTTGCTGTTGGTTTCTGCTTGATACAGAGCACCCTTGTGATTTTATTACAACACATTGTTTTTCAGAAAGATGATTTAGTTGGTTAGTTTTTACTGAGAGACCCTTTTTTTCAAACTGTAGTTTGTAAGCATATTAAAATCACTACATCTCCTGCATTTTAAACTACAGTAGCGGCAGCTTTTATTTGAACTAATGCCGGCGGCATGCCGGGATCTACTCCGGCTGCCGCCAGTCAAGACCGCGCGCCGCCGCGTTTCCTACACACACCCCCCCCCTCCACTTCTCGCGCATTTTACCCCCCTTCCCGACCCCGGCTCCTGCTCTGCCCCTCTGCTTCCCCGCACCCCCGATTACCTCACTTTAAACTCCAGGGGTGTCGGGGAAGCCGGGGAAGCCGGGCACGCACGTGACTGTGACGTCACAGTGCGCCGCAACGCGCCGCGTCTCCACGCTTCCCGCACGCATCCTGCCGTGTGGGAAGTGTTCAAATAAAAGCTGCCGCTACTGTAGGAAGTAGGGGGGGAGGGGGGACAAGGAAAGATCCTGAACTAAACAGAATAGATAGGGATGGGGAAATATATAGCGGTCATGGAGGTCGAGTGGGGGAAAGTGAGAATTTGGGGAGCAGGGAAACACCCCTACTAAATACAGATAATACTAAAAAGCCTCTAAATTGGAACAATTGGAGTAGAAATCATATTGGAGTAGAAAGGCAGCAGCAGATAAGATAAGATAAGATAACAATAGCATAGACTGGAAATAAACTTAAATGCATGCTTGCTAATGCAACAAGCTTGACGGATAAAATGGGTGAGCTTGAATTCATAGCTGCAAGGGAGCAGTATGATAACATAGGCATTACTGAAACATGGTGGGATGAAACTCATGACTAGGAAGTTCATTTGGAGGGTTATTCCCTTCTTCAGAGGAATCGGGCAAATGGAAGAGGTGGTGAAGAATGTTTAAACCGTCTTTAAAACCTATTATAAGGGAAGATGTTTATGAAGGGAATGATGAAAATGTAGAGACCTTGTGGATAGAAATTAGAGTGGAGGTAAAAGTATAAATAAAATGTTTGTAGGGATATGCTATAAATCACCAAATATCTGTGAGATTGAGGGAGTCAAAATACTTTTGCAACTAGAGAAGGCATCAAAACTAGGACATGTTTGATTAATGGGTTCAACAAAGATGTTCAATTTAAAAGAAAGCAGATTTTAATAAACGAAGGAACAATCTACAAGGAATACATTGGTGTCACGGGAGACCAGGACTTTTAACACATTTATACCTTTGTGGGATCATTCACTAGGCAAAACAATATAGTGGAATAAAAGGAGGTTTATTCAGGTAAACCCGCGTACACACAAATGAAATATAAAATACAGACAAAGTACACACTTACTGGGGGTCTGGGGGTGACAACTAGCCTCAAATACAGTGGCAGCCGCCTTTATCCTAGTGCGGCCATAGCGGCGCAACTCTGATAACCGCGGGCAGATACAGTATGTTTTTTTTTCCGCAATATATTGCGGTATTTTAGCGCTCGTAATATTAGCATTTTATTAGCGTTGTCTGTAATTCTGCAATACCGTCTAAAATCTCAGGGGGGCGTTCGCGAGCTGTTGTCTTCAAAGTCTAATACTTTAGCAGTTCAACCTACAGTACGTCAGTACACAGTCTGTGTGTGTGCGCGCAGTAATTGTAAATTTGCATATTTATACATGCATGTGCAGTGCTGTACAGTACTGTATGTCTCATTTGAAAATTGTTGAAACGCATAGGCGTGTACTGTAACAGTATCACATTTCGGCATATACAGCGCTCTCCCCTCGCTTGCCCCCGCACACACAAAGGCTAATTTACTGCATTACAGTATTTCAACTTCTTATCTTATCTACAGTACATCGCTCTCCCCTCGCTCGCTCCCGCACACACACAGGATAATTTACTGTACTGCACTGCAGTATTTCAACTTCTTATCTACAGTACAGTACACCTCTCCCACACAATTCGTTTGAATGTGTGTCTTTCTGGTTTCAATCACATTCCTGCTTGCTACAGTGTACATAGCTGATGATTACTGCGCATGCATCTGTAGCTTCACCACTGCTTGCTTGCAAAGTTCAAGAGTGAGTGACCAAAAAATATATATTTTTTTTTCTCATTTTTTTTTTAATTTTCTCCACAAGCCTGCCTAATCCATCTTGACATTACAATATGCAATCTGTGCTGCAGCTATTGACTGCAACACTGTGCGTTTAACTGCACATGGTTGATTTGTGTGCTTTTTACTGTATGTACTGTATTTGGGGGTGTAGGGATCAAATTATTATAATGACCTGCCTTTTGAAAATATGTAATTTCTTTGAACTGCAGTACAGCTAATCCTTCATGCAGCTGTACCCTGTACACCCCTCCCCCCCACACACACACAAGGCTCGCTCAAGGATTTGCCTCTTATCCACACCTCTACAGAACCATTCCGTTTCTAAAGCTTGTCATTGTGTTTTTAATCCGTCCCTAGCCGAGCATCACCTCTCTGCGCCTGCGTGTCTACCATTCATTAATTTTCCTATTGTTGGCTTTGAGTCTCTGTAATCCTCTTTGGGAAGGGAGCTAGCTGATGATTACTGCGCATGACTCGCCCATCCACCCCCCCCAACCCTTTGAGGCTTTATTTAAGGCAACGCTTGCGATAATCCCTTCTCGAATTTGATATGTAAATCTGATTTGCACAGCACTGTGAAATTGAGAGTTAAAAAAAAACATAATCTGATTCATGTTGTTGATGCAGTAAATTACCACATTTTGTCATTCTTTCTTTTTCTTTGGTGTAGGTGTGTGGGGGGGGTGTCAATGATTATGATTATCATTAATGTAAATACATAAATATTTATTTTATTTTATCAGGAGCAAAAAATACAAATATACAAATAATCATGAATAATACAAAATGCAGTCTTTATTCAGTTCTTCTGTCAGATGAAAATTTATGGCCAGTGGATAATCATGAATAATGCACATTGATAATTATATGAATTAATAATATATAATATATAATAATATATATATAATAATATAAATGTTTCCGTCTTTATCTTCTTCCTCATTCTGTGTAGTTCATTGAGAGAGGGAGGTTTTGTGTACACCATGACTGCACTTTAGATACACTTTACTGTACACAATGTACACATGATACCCTCCTCCCCCTCCATTCTTTTTTTCTCTGAAAAGACAAGAAAATAAAAAATGAGTGCAGTTAGGTGCATATTATGTCATTGTGTGCTGTATAGCTACTCCATATTGGACTACAGTATGCAGTTAGTACTGTCAAACTAGTCTACACTTGAACTACTGTATACTGTGACTACTGTTAAATACTTTGTAACCAGATGGCTAGTGCTGCTCTCTCAGGGAAAAAAAAATCTGTACCATACTTACCTGTATCATACTGTACTTACAATACTACAGTACAGTACTATACATACTACCTTCCTGACGCTTGCCCATTACGCGCGATCACAATGGGCAACACAGTCGCAATATGGTCAATATATTTGTTGCATCGTTCCACGGTGAGTACATCATTCCAAAAACTCATTATGCCTTGCGCCAACTCGTCCTTTTTGGATGGTTTCACCACTTTCTGGATATGGTCCTTCAGCTGATGCCAGACCATTTCGATAGGATTGAAGTCTGGCGATCTGTCATTGGAGGGAGGGGGGGGAAAAGGACAATTAGCTAAAGAGATACAGTACACAGTAAAAACAGTGGGAAAAATGAGACACGGTTACCGCACTTACTCCGCTGGCGTCTTCACCCAGTTAATACCGTGCTCAAGAATAAGCGCTGTTGACGCGGTGGGCTTCGGATCGTTGTCCTGGTAGAAACGGTACACATCCGAGAACTCACGTGTGATGTATTCCACAATCTCAGGCACAATTTTCTCTTGGAAGTAAACTTTATTCATGATTCTTAAAACAAGAAAATAAAAGTGCTCAAAAAACTGCACACTAGTACAGTGCATAAGGGAAAAGCGTGTGACATACATTTTACTGTACCTTCAAAGATGACGATGCATCCTGGTCCACGCCTAGAAGCCGGCTCAGGCTGCAGGTATCCGGGCTGGGACAGACAGAAAGGGTTGTCGGGCACCAGGTTTTCACAGACGGTCTGACCGTAATTGGAAGCAGGTGCTGGCGCATTGCTTGCCTGCGACTGACGTTTCTTAGTTGGTTTTAACATGACCTTTTGAAGTCTCCATGATCATAGATATGGGAAAAACCCGGTGATACACACCAATACCCTCCAATAACATCGGGATCAATACGAAAAAAACACGTATCGATACATAACTTTTTCCTTATTGCACGCTTCCACACACGAGCATCTGGTGAAAATTTGCAAAAGTCATAGTTTTCGATAAAATACTGATAAATTTGAACAACTGTTGCCATCGTATCATCTGTTGCATTAATCGCGGCCCATATTAAATAACCGTATGTTCTGTCGGGTTTTTGGAACACGGACTGCAGCGGTGCACTCATCTCGGAACTCTCAGGATAATAGAACACTGCGCATTTAGTTTTTAATATGAAAAGCCTAAATTGATACATTATTGTAACTTCTTCAGTACCAAGGTCAATTTACAATGGACCACTGTGGTATTTTTTTAAACACCTGCAAGTCGACACATTACTGAAGCGCATGCGCATTACAATTCATGAATATCTGCCATCTGGCGGATACGCGAAGAATTGCAACCAATTAAATCCAAACCATTATCAATAAACACATAAACCGCGCATCAACCTCGGGTGTGAATGCAACATGAATGCGGTATGAATGCGGTCAGAATGCGGCATGAACGTGGTGAAGTGTGATGAAGTGCGTGGCATTCGGAAAAAATCCCCGAAAAATTTGTAGATGTTGGAGAATAAAAGGGGTCACGGCTGTAGGTGCAGGGCGCCTGCTTCAGCAAAGGCTTACCCTGTCCGCTCCATGTCCAGGAACACACGGTACTCTTTTCCTGGAGCAAGTAACATTGTTCCTCATGACTTGTCCTCAGCTTGGCTTGGCTTCTCTGACACTTCAATGCCTAGTGCTTTGCTATTGCGAGCAAAGCACCTTGGAATAGCCTGCAGACACTTCACCGGACCAAGTCCCACGATTGTCTGTAAGTCTGAGAGACTGAGAGAGACAGCTCTCTGTTTGGGCAGTTAACATTAGATACTATGAAGTATAGAATAATATAAATGTCTTTGCTATTTATCCAAATGTACAATCTTCTTCTTTCTGCATCTTCTTCGGCCTGGCTGGCTCTTGGACATCTTCACCTTTAAAGAGACAATATTCTATATTAATAATCACCCATAAATACAGTAGTGTACTGCGTGTATGCACAATAATGCGTGCATGTATAAATGTATCTATGGCACGCATATGCTTGTCATTGGGAATGACAGTCATATTTACCTTGATTATAAACCATTTGAAAATTGGGTGACAATGTCCCAATGTTGATTCCAGTGGTTTTATGTGCGTTCAGTAGATCCTAGAGTCGATCATGTAGTTGGGATGCAGTTTCTTCCATTTGCAGAGTTAGGTGGTCGGTGCTGGTAATAATATTGGGACACGTAGCCAGACAAAGACAGATAATCAGGTTGAGTTAGGTACTCAGTTTTGGGCAGGTAGCTGTGGTGGCAGATTGCAGGTAGCTGTGGTGGCAGATTTGAGGGGCCGGCTCGAGAAGGTCTATTATTCCATCTCTTGGTCCCCATCGATATCTTTCTCCTTCAAAAGTTGCCATGATCGAATGTATCCACCCAAGATGAGTACAGTGCCCAGCAACCTCCCTTCTTGTCGGGATGCGGAGGTGTTCGAATAAAACAATAATTCAAACTTAGGTTGTGTCATATAGAATTCCTCCACCCTTCCTGGTTTGGTGAATTTTTGTAGTATTCGTACTTGTCAATGATATTCTCATAGATCTCAGATAGAGTTGCCTTCTTATCTGTCCCGACTTCAATTGCGGAATATATCATATATGCATAGCAACCAGCTGGTCTTTTGGTATCTTTTGCCATCATGTCCCATGACACACACAGAAATCAAGTCAATGTCTGACACAGATTCCGTTAAATACATAATGGTTTAAAGAAGAAAAACAAAAATGAAACACCATCAGAATCCTTCTAAGTGATACTCCAAAATAAAAATTAGTCAGACACTTTTGTGAAACATGTTAGGCTACTAGTAAACATAACATACTGTAGATTATATACAAATTAGGCTACTAGTTAACATAACACACTGTAGATTATATGAAATAGCTACATGCTACAAACCATATTCCCTTAACGTAGCTACCTATATTAATAATATAGTACATTTTGATCGTTTGATTACTTACCAGCTACAGGCAGTGATGATAAAATGTCAGCGGTGTCTGCAACTCCCATAACTCTCTCCTCCGAGGGGAATGTCGCTATTAGTTTCTCTGCTTGGGATGAATTAGATATGCGTTGTTGGACTGCCCTCCATATATGCTGTCTTTTTGTGCGGGAAGGACATTTTTCTTTCGTCTTCCTTTTTAGATCCAAATAATTTCCTTTTCACTTAACACATATACCGTAGCTGTTAAAACAGCAACAAAAGCGACATTTATTTGTGCATCCATGCCAAGAAGACCTACATCAGAGGACGTTCAGCATGTTTAGAAGTTCCAGTGTCCATGACGGGCACGAGATTAAACAAAAACAACTTGAATGCAAATAAAAAAATAATTAAAGACATATAGAGGGAGTAAATGATGTGCGCAGAGCGCGCGCCTTGTACAGTACGTGCACCTTCTTTTTTTGTCAAAGAAATTGTATTGTCATGTTTATCATTTTGATTGAATTAAAGTTTTTTGAGAGTAGTTTTTTTTTTCACCAGAAATTGCCATACATTATACAAATGACATATGGCCACGAAATTAAGACACGTATTTTGGATTTAAAGGGATGTAAATGCCATATTATGTGTGTAACGGTGTTTCCCCCACCCTCTGGGAGATTCCCCTGTAACCAGGTGTGTTGTGCTGCTTCACAAAAGCTCTGAGGGTCCGCCAATGGTATTGGGGAAGACAGGACAGGCTTTTGGAGTAATAGCTGGTTCTTTCTCACACTTGGTTCAGCGCCTCCATCTCTTGCAGGCTTCAGGAGTGCTGGAGGCAATCCCTGCAGGAGAACCGTCTGCTACTCCCCCTGATAGATTGCAGACTCAGGCAGCAGTATATTTTAAAACACAGGAACAGCTTTATTTGTCCAACAGCAACAATCAGCATACACTGCATACACTGCATACACTGCATACACTGCATACACTGCATACACTGCATACACTGCATACACTGCATACACTGCATACACTTGGTTCCAGCCTTGTGATGGTCCCTGGACTCCACCCCCAGGCAGGGGCCCCAAAGGTCAGTCCTTGCTCTTCCCCTACTCCCTAATGAAGCAGGAGGTATAGTCCTCACTCCCACTCCCCTAAGGGAGGGGATAGAAGGTGGCCAGAGCCCTGCGCACACTCTGCCATGGGACCAGTCTCTCTCAGGGGAGAGCCAACACACTGAAATGCAACCCCTTAAGTACCCTGGGGGAGGGTCCAAGGTCTGAGCCCAGGATTGGGCAGAACCCAGGCCTTGTCCTGGCTCCCCTGTCAAGCAAGGGAGTTGCTCACTGCAGGGGAAATCCCGAATTGGGCGTAAAACTGCTACCAGGACTTATATATTAGGCAGGGTAAAATAGTAGCCAAAACCAGACATGGCTACATGTGTGTGAGTTATGTGTGTGTGTGTTATATGTGTGTTAGTTATGTGTGTGTTAGTTATGTGTGTGTGTTATGTGTTACTTTTGTGTGTGTGTTAGTTACTGTATAGATCTGGGCTACTTATGTGTGTGTGTGTGTGTGTGTGTGCTATTTGTGTGTGTGTTATGTTTGTGTGTGTTTTGTGAGTTGTGTGTGTGAGTGTTGTATGTGTGTTACATGTGTGTTGTGTGTTTGTGTGTCATGTATGTGTCTGTTTTGTGTGTGTTTGTGTGTATGTGTTATGTATGTGTGTGTGTGTTTGTGTGTTATGTCTGTGTGTGTGTGTGTGTTGTGTGTCTGTATTATGTCTGTTGAGGGTGTGTTAGTTGTTTGTGTTATTTGTGTGTTGTTATTTATGTTTGTGCTATTTGTGTGTTGTTTATGTGTATGTTGTGCGTGTGTGTTGTGTGTTGTGTTGTGTCTTGTGGACTGTGTGTGTGTGTGTGTGTGTGTGTGTGTGTGTGTGTGTGTGTGTGTGTGTGTGTGTGTGTGTGTGTGTGTGTGTGTGTGTGTGTGTGTGTGTGTGTGTGTTGCGTGTGTGTGTGTGTGGTATGTGTGTGGTATTTGTGTGTGTGTTGTGTGTATGTATTATGTGTGTGTGTTATGTGTGTGTTATGTGTGTGTTTTTTTAGCATTGGCTGAGGTGGCTTTCAGTGCCATGCACACCGTGCGCTGTTTGGTTCAGCTTGCTTTTGTGCATTTATGCTGTGCGCTGAGCAGCTCCGGCCACTTCTGCACCTGCGCACTGGGTGTGACAGCTCCGGCCACTTCTGCACATGCGCACTGGGTGCTGAGCGCTCCGGCCACTTCTGCACATGCGCACTGGGTGCTGAGCAGCTCCGGCCACTTCTGCACATGCGCACTGGGTGCTGAGCAGCTCCGGCCACTTCTGCACATGCGCACTGGGTGCTGAGCAGATCTGGCCACTTCTGCCACGGCGCACTGGGTGCTGAGCAACTCTCCGGCCACTTCTGCACATGCGCACTGGTGCTGAGCAGCTCCGGCCACTTCTGCACATGCGCACTGGGTGCTGAGCAGATCTGCCACTTCTGCACATCGCAGCTGGGTGCTGAGCAGATCTGGCCTACTCTGCCATGCGCACTGGGTGCTGAGCAGCTCCGGCCACTTCTGCACATGCGCACTGGGTGCTGAGCAGATCTGGCCACTTCTGCACATGCGCACTGGGTGCTGAGCAGATCTGGCTACTTCTGCACATGCGCACTGGGTGCTGAGCAGATCTGGCCACTTCTGTCCGGCCACTTCTGCACATGTGCACTGGGTGCTGAGGCAATCTGGCCC